>MVGC01000281.1:0-30639 GCA_003589665.1 Aspergillus sclerotialis | reverse complement strand
GATCCTATCCCACCTACATCCATCTTGAACATACCTATCAAAACCAAAGAACATAACTCCAGACCAAAATGAGCTACAACATAAGCCACAACCCACAAGTCTCGCCCATAACAGCGCTCACAAGGGTCGATTTCCTAAAATCCTTCTACGGGATCAGCGACACCGAATCCAGACACGAAGACTACGTTGACTCCTTCACTCCAGACGCTACGCTGATTATGGGCCCGAAGACTGCGAAGGGAACTGACGGTACTACCCCGCCCTCCCAATCTCCTTCTCTCTCTGGATATCTATCCATAACTATACAGGTATAGCGTAGAGTGTGCTAACGGAGTCAGAAATCCGTACCCTCCGCCATGGCCTCTGGACGCACGTCTCCTCCCGTCGGCACTTCCCTGAGAGGGTGTATTTCGGAGGCGATGACGAATTGATGCTCTACGGGACGGTGAAGTATGTGCTTAAGGCTGATTTGGAGAATGAGGTTACGGTGCCGTGGGCTGGACGGGTGGTTTTTGAAAATCAGGCTGTTTCTCCTGATGGGAAGCTTAGGATGAAGTTCTACCAGGTCTATTTGGTATGTTTTCTTCCTCTTTTTGATGTTCTGGGGCTGGATTAGGCTAATATATGTTTGTTAGGATCCGTCGGCGCAGTCGGGGAAGAAATGAACTGGATCCTTTTAGGTAGCGTAATTGTAGATAGGTAGGTAGGGCATGGGATATATAGTCCATATGGGATGTACATACGGAGAATACGGACAGTGATAGAAGCAATTTTAAACCATTTTAGTCAGTATCACACATGCTTATTGATTTCCGAGGCCAGAGAAACCAGGAACAAAGACGAGACGCCAAAGGTATCGAGTCAAGAGGATGAGAAGAAGGGGAAGATGTCAACGAGGACCCTGACAGGATAACAAGATCAAAACCAGAACGAACCCATCCTTCCGATTCCAACTGGTCTCATTCCATCGTTTCCTGCCGGGAATTATTTGACGGACTGACTGGCAGACTGAACTTCATTTCTGAATCTCTCCTTAGCCTCATCATCACTGGTCGTAAAAAGAAAAATCTCATCCATTCCGTTCCATTCCACCTCCAACCCATCCCCGACATCTACCCCACGCATTAGGAAACAAAGGAGAAAATAAGAAAACAGATCAACGATCAATTAGATTTTCATTATTTACTCCTCATCCTCTTCCTCCTCGTCAACGGTGGTCTTGGCGATACGGTCAAGATCACGCTGACCAGCCTGGGAGATACGACGGCCACCCTTCTCCTCATCGTACTCGAGGACACCGATCTTCTCAAGGGACTGGAGGACGCGACGGTCGACAGAGCCGGAGGCATCGACGTGGTGGTTGGGGCGGGAGCCGCGGTTCTTGGTAGAGCCGTGCACCTTGCGCAGACGGCCAACACCGACGGTCTTGCGGAGGTAGATGTGACGAGCGACGGCGGCGGCACGGACGTAGTACCTGGTAGAATGTTAGATGGCTTATCGCTGTGTTTCATGGCGGTGATGGCATTACCAGTCGGCGTCCTGGGGAGGCAGCTCGTTGGAGCAGGAGGTCTTAACAGTGTCCACCCAGCCTGGTTCGGTTAGCTTTTTGATATCGTTTTAACACATGGGAGAATTGACGAACCGGGAATGGGGAGCTTGCCCTGGCGCTTCAAGAACGCAGAGTAAGCAGCAATGAACTTCTGCGACTGTAGCAGAAAGAACCGTCAGCAACTCGCCCATTAATTCATGTGTGTATGTCCCCAGTGTGAAAATCCATCCAAAATCTTCCACCTCAAATTCGATATCCAATTCCTAACGTTGAAGTGCGCAAATCCATCCTTCAATCCGTATAATCCAATGCAAATTGGCGACCAGAATCACATTGTGCGTTTCTCCATCCATTCCTCCTCTTCCCATAATTTCATCTGGAGGGTATGATGGTAAGGAGAGAGATAGAACTTACGTCCACATCGCGAACGGTAACACCACCCATGGTTGCGGCTTGAGACCTCGGCGGGAAACGAAGGGGAAGGTTGAAGAGGGGGTGAGTGGATGGGACGTTGGTGATGTCGTCGTTGGGAGTCGAAGTCGGTCAGATCAAGACTTCAATCGCACCTCGAAATTTCGTTGTGGTGGTGTGGCCGCTTTCGCTTAACCTGTTCGGGACTAGCCGTACCCTATGCTTAGTAATATAGACACCTTAGGCATTAAAGATAGTTACAGCGTCCAAATTAGAAAATGCATTAATATTAATTAATATTCCCATAATCAAGTCTATCGTATCATTACTCATAAAAATAAACCTGCCAGCGCCAACCATCCCAAGCAATCCTAAAGAGTCGGTGCTCTCTTCAGCCCAACACAGTATCGTACAAACAAAGTATCGATGAAGTGCCCATGACGGATACCAGGAGGGCGCTGTTTCTCGAACTCATCTATGGCATCCTGTACACTGTATCCCTTCCGCTCGATTAGGTAGCATGCAATCAAGAACCCTGTGCGGTTAAAGCCGTAATGACAGTGGACTCCAATCAGTGGACGGGGCCGCTTGGAGTCGTCGGATTTTTCCAGTTTGTCGGTAATCTCGTTTTCTAGTCGGTCCACTAATGAGATAAAATCCCTGGTCTCATCAGGTGTTGGAGGGATTTTTGACACGGTCGGATGTTTGTGGTAGTGGATCCCTCCTTTTTCCAAAGAAGCTGGGTCGTATACCGGATTCTCATGGCTGATGTCAATCACGGCGTATATCTTGTCGTGGTACCGTTGAGAGAACAAGACCGGATTGTGGTCCTCATCGACTTCTCGCAGCATTTTGAGAGCCACAAACGTATCCGCCATAGGCTCGGAAACAGATGGGACTTTCTTCCATTTCACAAGGTTTTTGACATCCCACTTGCCGGATGTATTCAAGTACTGCAGTTGCCAGCCAAGGCTTAGACGCTTATCAACATGATGGAGGAGGAAATCTTGAATAATCCCTGAGAGTGTACGGTAAGTGGCCCGGTCGTAGAGGAGAGCATGAGATGCTGGAGCTGGGAGAATTGCCGTTTTGACGGGGTGCCTTGCCTTGGGTTCGGCTTTGGCTTCCGACTTGTTGGGCAATTCCTTCTCTGCAGTTTGAGATTCAACACCATAGTCTTCTTCATGGGCAAGGTCATTATATGCTGTGGGAACCTGATCGTGAATCTCAGAAGCATCGGCTATGATACTACCCTTATTACCGTTCACCTTCCCATCCTTTCCAACGTCGCCGAAAAACTTGAGTATCTTCTGAAGTTCACCAGGTTTGGTCACTGCATCCGATTCACCGGCCACAAGCAAAACAGGTGTTTGGACTCCACCCCAGACTTCCTCGCCCGGCATACCTCCAACTGGGTCTTTGCCAACATATGTAGGCAGTGTTCCCCACGCCATTCGTCGCCAAACAGAGGTCTTGCTCTGCTTGTTGAAACGGACCTGAAGTTCTCTTGTGTCAGGGTCCGCATCGGTACCGACAAATCTAGCAACGCTCGCACTTTTAGGACCACCACGTCGATCCCAAGTACGCCAGAGATCAAAAATGAAACCTGGGACGTGGAGAAGACGGCGAAACGTGGTAACTTCGTCAGGAGATGGAGGAGCTGCACGAGGGCAAATCGCAACCAGACCAAGGACATGCTCTTTCAATTTAGTTCCAAGTGGTGATTTCGAAGATGTTAACAGAGCGGATAGAGAACAGCCTAAACTGTGGGCAATAAAGACGACTTTCTGGTCCGCCTCCTTATCACGATGTTCTTCAATAGCCGTGAAAAGCAGTTCAGCCAAGGCGTCAACAGAATATGCATCCCAAGAAGTCGGTTCAAATTTCGAAAGCCCGCACCCCGGCAAGTCGATTCCAAAACACGGCCCAATATTGGATAAGCTGGTCAAAATATGATGGAACTGTGCCAACGATCCCCCCAAACCGTGGACAAACACCAACAGCGGAACTGGCGATGGTTCGGTGGGTAGTTTGCTCATATGTGGATGCGGGCAATAGAAAGTTCTAATCGACGGATAGGTAGCAACAGATGTCGTGTATGATAGATATGAGGAATGCTTCCTCAATAGTCCTGGGTCTGTACTGGCAGCTTCTCGGTTGTCAGTGAATCATTCAAGGTGCAAAATTTCAATCAAAGTACTCGGAGACTAACCATCATCTGTCTGCCCATAATGATGGATACTAACACTCTTCTTCCTCATACTATCACTACTATGACGCGGAGACCCATTGCTGTAATCATCCTCTTCCTCTGAAGACGTTACTGTTCCAGCGGAAGTTTTCGAGTAGTCTTTACGCGGTGAGCGGCGACGGCGCCTGGTATCCGGCGAAGGCTTCTTGTCCTTACGCCGAAGAAGACGAGTCAAGATCCCACAGCCAGCCATGGTAATGAAGCAGCTAGTCAAAAACACCACCTTTCCCCAACTCACAGCACCATTGAGATCCGAAGTTTGAAAAGGGCCAAGCAGCGACGCAAACGCACTGGAATTAGGAAGTAAGGCGCAAAGCGAATCCCAAAATCGCAATAAAGGGCCAGAATCCGAGAGCCCTGATCGGGAGGAAGCCAGAGGTAATACGGCGGTCCCCATGGTCATGGTAATGGCAGAGCAACTAATTATAGACGATCAAGCCCAGATGCAAATAGATTCCCTCCCCTTGGGGAGGAGCTTCATTCCCGTCTTGTCTCCTCCACAAGGTTCTTCAAGTGCGCCGGAAAACCAGCCGATTGGGTAGTGTCAATCCGTTCTGGAATGCGTCGAATGTACACGGATTGCGACAATTGGAATAGGAGAACCCAGGTGGAGGTCAGGTGGATGTAGACAGCCGCACCTTGTCCTTCCCCACGGTAAGAAGCGTTGGATTTGGAGTTCGGGAGACGGCGATCAATAGGACAGTCCACCAATGGGCGAAGCGATACTCGCACGTTTTCTTGGGTTCTCTTGGGAGTTTCTTCTCATGTAAGGTTGATCCGGACGGCCCACTTCAAGCGACAGATCATGGAATTGGAGGGTTTACTTCCGTGAGCTATGTAATAGTAGGTGGAGAGACGAGCTAAAAACAAAGACGAGGGTTAGCGACTATTGTTTACCTTGCTTGACCTTTGGGAAAGAGCTACCAATGAGTCATGTTCCACTTACCTGGTGGCCATCCAAACTTTGTCGGAGAACGGGCGCAGGTAGCACAGTACCTACAATTATCGCACTCTTTCTGTCAAACAACAGGGAAGTTGAACATTACCAGCCAGTCAGAAGTTTGGAATCAGCACCGTGGGTGATCCGAGGTAGCGGAGGATTGAAGTTGAGATTACATAATCCATTTCGGCCACTCATGCACTCATGGCGTCATATTGGGGCACGTCAACATAACTAAGGAGGTTCTATATACAGAGATTTTTCCTTTTTCAAACATAACTAGAATAGATCTGTCACTGCACCATGGGATGCATCGCCAACTAGTCGAGCATATTTAGCCAGCACACCACATGTCACATTTGGTGCTGGCGGCTTCCACTCCCTCAATCGTCGCTGGATTTCTTCCTCCGAAACATCCATGGAGAGTTCATTAGTCTCAGCACTGATAGTGATGGTGTCTCCATCGCGAACAATCGCAATCGGTCCTCCAGCCGCAGCTTCCGGCACAATGTGACCCACAATAAACCCATGACTGGCTCCTGAATATCTCCCGTCTGTGATCAGCGCTACATTGGTAAGTTTGGCTCCCATGAGTGCCGCGCTCGCCTTAAGCTGTTCCGGCATGCCGGGCCCTCCCTTGGGACCTTCATAGCGAACGACGATCACCAGGTTCTCTCCCCGAGGGATCTCGCCGCGATTCAGAGCATTGTTGAGTTGATGCTCCTTGTCGAACACCCGCGCTTTGCCAGTGAACTGGGTGCCTTCCTTCCCTGTGATCTTAGCAACGGCTCCACCCGGGGCCAAGTTGCCTCGGAGAATCTGCAGATGACCTGTCGCTTTGATTGGATTATCCAGAGGGCGGATGATGGCCTGGTCCTGCGGCAAAGACGGATACGACTCAACGTTCTGGGCTAGTGTTTTGCCGGTAACCGTAAGAATGTCGCCATCAACCAGTCCTGCTGCGATCAATAGCTTCTGGACCGACGGAATTCCCCCAATCTCATAAAGATCTGCCATGTAGTATTTCCCACTGGGCGCAAGGTTCGCAATGAATGGGATCTTGTTGCTGACTCTTTGGACGTCTTCCAGTGTCAGGTCAACACCGGCTGTCTTAGCCATAGCAAGGAAATGAAGTACACCGTTGGTACTGCCTCCAAGTGCCATAGTCATGACAAGAGCATTCTCAAACGAACGCTTTGTTAGCAAATCTCTAGGCTTAATATTCTTCTCCAAACAAGTCTTGATAGCATCTGCGGCTTTAGCGCATTCGCGCATTTTGGATGGAGAAGAAGCAGGCGTGGAGGATGACCCAGGTAAGGACAAACCCATTGACTCGATTGCCGTAGCCATAGTGTTGGCAGTGAACATGCCTCCACAGGCGCCGGCACTAGGGCAAGCATGTCTCTCGAGATCATCCATGATCTCATCCTTCGTCTTGCTGGTGTCACCGCCATCATCCGGTTGCCGTAGGGTATCATATGCGTAAGCGCCAGCAGCCTCAAAGCAGGAGGAGACGTTAATCGGTTTCCTCAACAGATTAGAGTACCCGATCTGAATAGTACCGCCATAGATCATGATGGAGGGTCGGTTGTGCCTTGCCATACCCATAACCACACCGGGCATGTTCTTATCGCATCCAGGAATTGCGATACAGGCATCGTGGTACTGAGCGCAAGTAACGGTTTCGATACTATCGGCAATGATCTCACGGCTCTGGAGAGAGAACCTCATCCCTAATTCCGTCAGATGCGAACCAACGCTAAAATGACAAACTAGACTAACCTTCACTACCCATTGTAATCGCATCCGAAACCCCAATGGTATTATACTGCCAGCCGATCATACCCTGATCCGCAATAGCCTTCTTAACGGTCTTCCCCATATCCAGCAAGTGCATATTGCATGGATTTCCTTCCCACCATACGGAGGCAACGCCAATCTGGGGACTCCTGGTCATAGCATTTCGATCAGGGACACCCGCGGCGAAGAGCATTGCCTATGCAGACGGAGTTAGCTTCAATCCAGTCCATAATCCACTGAGTGCGACAAACCTGAGCGCCGGGAAAATCATGACCCCGTGTAATGGTGGCCGAATGTCTATTCAGAGCCGGTGTTCCATCCTCATGCTTTGCGTCTGCGGGTAAACTGGGGAAATCAATGTACTTGGCTTCACCCAGTGTACTGGACACCATGGGCTTGGAGGGGTCCATTGTGGATGCGCGAGGTGGTTGACGGGTTTATGGGAGTGTTGAAATGATTTGAAAAGCAATATAGATCCCCACTGGATATATACAGGTATCAGAGGACAACACGGCTGAATAAAAATGTTTACAGCAACCGAGGGGAGAAAAGCCCCTCCGGCGGGGAGTTCGGCGATGACTCCGAGCCTGCGGGGATCCGCCGATTTGGATGGGGCTGCGCTGTAAGACAGTCTTTCCTTGGTCTTATTGGTCGATTGGAATCTACATGTCTGCCATGTACGGTACGCACCTATAACATCTTCACCGAAATCGCAATGGCTGTAAGGCCATTAAGTGTACGGGACTCAAGACGATAGTATCAATGGTGTTCTTGCCTGTTGGTTTACTTGGCTTGTTTAAACCAGAGAGCAAATAAATATGTATACCTGGACCCTTATATATATCCAAAGCCACTAGACATCATAGACCAATTTCGCACTACCACAATTTTCCAGGGAACGTACGCATCAACGTTCAAACAAAGACCTGCTCTAGTTGATTTCGCCTTTTCATCTCACAATATCATGGAACTACCTTCATCAAGCAACATCATGTGACAACTGGGTTTAAATTGTTTCTGCCTTAGGCAATAAAATGTGTGTTATTCCATCACGCCAGTTCGTGTGAAATTAGGAGCTATATGTATCTTCAAACTCGGTCTCGATATTCTGTGTGGTTTTGAAAGATATAAAATTCAATCATTGAGTCTCCTTAAAAGAGCAGATCCAGCACTATAGTAGATGCAATACGTCATCATTGCGTGGCTCTATCTTATCTACCTAACCATACCGTGTTTCTCCTACATCCATCCATCCTAAACCAACGCGTTTGGCAAACTACATATCAAATTAACCAAGACACATCGCCAAAATGGCCGACAACTGCTGCATCAAAACCGCACAAGCGGTGGGAATTCTCGGCTCTGCTTTCGCAGCAGGTATACCTCTTTCCCTTAGGCTTCCCAAACGAACAAACCAACCAGCATACTAACAACCCAAAACCAAAACCAGGCGGCATAACCAGCATCTCAACAATGGCAATGCAAACCATCCTCCTCCCACCCCGCAAACCCACCACCCTCCCGGACGACGCAAACCCCGGCCCAGGCACCGCGATCACACACCTAACCCACCAATGGCTAAACCTGTACGACCGTGGCAAGAAGATCTTCCCTGTAATAGCAGGTATCTCATCAGCCGCATACGGGTATCTAGCGTGGGCATTGTGGAACCGAGAGCCGCACAGGGCGTGCTGGCACATGACTGCCGGGCTGGTGGCGGTCAGTATCGTGCCGTATACGGTGGTGTTTATGCAATCGGTGAATAATAAGTTGAATGAGCATGCGACGAGGGATGATGCGGCTATGGCGGAGGGGAGGGAGGCGATGAAGATGAGTGAGCAGGAGTTGGCTAGGAGGGAGAGGGAGGATATGGAGGTTCCCGGATTGTTGAGGAAGTGGTCTTGTTTGAACTTGCTCAGGGGCGCTATGCCGCTTGCTGGTGCTTTCCTGGGTGTTTATGCTACTGTTTTTGTGTAGGTTTTGGGTTAGGATGTATACTGTGTAGGTATGTATTTTGTATAGTATGTGTAAGGAAGGTGATTTGTTGATTAGATACTCCATTTCTAAACTGTGATATAAGGTAGTTTTTCTATCCAAGTTTTGTTGGTTGAGTGGCTGCAAGAGGGAAGTGATAATTGTGGGTATCAATGATGCCATCGTAATAATATATATAGAAGTATAAACGGTATAGAACGCTTCCACATGAAGCTCTTTCAAACGCTAATCCGAATGTCCAACAAATGCTCATGCCGAGTGCTCCGTCTCATCACCCTCGGCTTCGTCAACCGATTCTCTGTCAACATTAGACCATTGACTCGAATGCTGGAGTGCTTCGTCAGAGCTCAACTCCTGCAAGGGACTCGACTTCTCAGCTGCACCATCAAGCCCCTTCTCAGCATCAGCACCATTGTCATCTGTTTCTTCATCTACCGCAAACCCGACAACCTTTCCACTACTCGTCTGAGTCCGTTCCTCTTCAAAAACATCGCCATTCCATGGCTTGCACTGTTTGACAATTTCTCCGCACCGGAGACAAACCCAACCTTGCCCCTCTTCCGACTCCAACCGTTGCACTATACAGACATAACAATATACACAGCCGCAGGGTATAGTCTCATAGGGATTCGTGATATCTGTCTGTGCAGATCCAATAAGACCCCCGGACGACGCAGACGCAGCCATGACTTCGTTCTCCGAACTGGACGTAGGGTTCTGCTCCTTATAACATATGGCGCAGGTCCTCTCAGGAAGGAAAGAGAGTTCCCCTAGTTTTTCATCCTTCTCATCCTCGTCGCCGCTCGATTTCAGCGCAGTCTTCGTTTTCCGCCACGCTCGGGAAAGCCATCTTCGCCATCGGCCAATGCCGACAAGCGGTAGAAGGAAGAGGAGGAACTCGGTAAAGGCGTGCCAAACGAGTTGTCGATTTAGATATTCAAACGAGACTTCACGACTAGCTTGAGCCGACGGGGGAGTAAGACGCATACGAAGGATTCGGTCGACTAGCGTCCGATAGCGGCCGTTCACCAAGAAGACCAAAAACGAAACGAAAGCTGCGATCGAATGTGCCGACGATACTAGGTCCGTTAGACGCCCAAGCGTCCGCACTTGCTGTGATGGCTACTATTGTAAGTATCATTGGTAGATTTGAATCACCAAACTGTCACGTATCTTACCTCTTCAAAGCCACTTTCTTGGTTAATTAACCAACCCTCCCATTTATCCCAAGCATAGCGACCACCGACAGTTAGTAATCCGTAGATAGATTTCTGCCACTTGGTCGGGGGTGAGTGAACAGGCCCCTTGCTACGACTATCAATATATCTCAAATCCTGCAACGCAGCACCATACGAGGCGTTATGATCCCAGATCGAAAGTTTGAAGAGGATCGCTCTTAACGCAAATAGTATCTCATGTGACCAGTCTTCCCTCATTTGAGGCTGGAAACTCCAAGTCAGTAAAGATATCATTCTCCATCCGAGACAATTCCATCCTTACCCCAAAGTACTTCAAAGCTTCCCCAACCTGACCCTGGAACAACCCCAGTAACTCCTCATCGAGCAATTCTGCATCAACCTGACCAACCCGGAATGCCGGACGAAGACCCTCGCGACCACTGATAGCATTCCATAGCCAGAAACCTGATTGTGGGAGTTTGTTGAGTGGATAGGGGAGTCTGTTCAGCGTGGCGTTGTTGGCCAGTGACGTCCGCTGCTGTTCTGCGAGTCGGGCGCGGGCTTCGGTTTCGCGGAGTCGACGGCGCTCTAGCACGCGCTCCTGAGCAGCGGCAAAGTTTGTAGAGCTCATCGTAGGACCATTGTGTATCCAATACTGAGAAAGAAGGGGAAAGGAATCTGGAGGGTTGTACTCAACTGCTCGGGTTCCCCAGATCGTCTCTGCCGAGGTTGAGAGGGATCATGTGACTTGTCGGCGTTTTGGACCATTTACGTTACGTACCTCATAGTACCCATAACATAGTCTGTATAATAGGTAATATTCTTCCATAAACATAGCTATATACATTAGCGGACTATAATACAGGAAATTATCTCAATCAGTCAAAAGGCTAAGCCTTCTCCAGTTCTTCCTTGCACCATTTGCGATGCCTCTTCGTGGAGAATTCTTTCCGTCCCTCCAAATTCTTCTGGTCTGGTCATAATCCTCATATCTAATCAGCCCTTGGTTGTCCAAGTGGTCAAATCCATGGATCTAGGAGGTACGAAATACTAACTACCTATAGTATACCGGTCCTATGGGGTTTTGAATATGAAGCACACAAACGAGAGCACTTATTGCCGATATCATCTGGTCTGCAGCTACAGAAAGCGCCCGAAGACAGAATGGTGAACAAATTCCAACAAAATTGGACTGATGAAGGCCCTAGGATAGACACCAAGGCAACTGATGTCGACTATGTGCGATCAACCCTTATTCTATTCTGTGACTGTACGAGGTGCTCAAGGAGTTCGCTGAGTGAAAGCATATCTTCCACTATACCGCTACTCAACTCTTGCCCGGCTCATACCCTTCGTAATAAGTCTCCTTTATACCCACATGCTTGTTAATTGCATCTGCTATTCGCATCGCACCATGAAACTTGTTCAATATTGACCTTCAAAGCTGTATGTGCAAGCTATATGCTATGTTCAACAACTCCTTGTCATATATACGCCCGTCCATTAGCTGGAACCAGTCTTAAACAAAATGCTCTTCGTCTCCACATAATTCTCCAGACTATGGAGATATCCGTCACGTCCTAGCCCACTCATTTTGAACCCGCCAAATGCTGTGTCATTTGCCATGCTCGGACTGGTACAATTAACACCGACAACACCAGCCTCGAGTGCTTTCGACATCCGCACAGCACGGTCAACATCCTTGGTGAAAACAGAGGCATACAGCCCAAAGTTGGTGTCATTCGCCTTCTCGACAGCCTCCTCTTCGGACTTGAATGTATTGATTGCAACAACAGGACCGAAGATCTCTTCTTTCATAATACGGGCATCCTCAGGCGTATTCTCGAATACTGTGGGCTTGATAAAGAAACCATCCTTTGCATCCCCCCCAGCTGTTAACTTTCCTTCTTTCTCACCGATCTCCAGATAATTCTTAATGCGGTTATATTGGATCTCATCCACCTGGGGTCCGTGGTGTGATGATGGCTCCAAGGGGTTATCCCCGACACGAGCTGCGGTAAATTTCTCCTTGAACAAGGCGAGGAACTTTTCTGCGACGGATTCCTGGATGTAGATCCGTGTATTCGCGATACAGGCCTGACCACTTAGCATTCTGACACTGAATTGCGTCTGCACAGCAGCGCTTTCCAGGTCTGCGTCTTCAAACACGACGGCTGGTGACTTTCCGCCGAGTTCCATGTGCACAACCTTCATGTTTGATTTGGCGGCTGCCGCTTGAATCTTTTGTCCCGTGAAGGATGATCCAGTAAAGCTGAGACAACGGATCTCCATATGGGAAGCTATAGCTGCTCCGGCTGGTACGCCGTAACCGGAAAGGACATTGATGACACCTGGAGGGAAGCCGGCTTTCGCTATCAAATTGGCGACATAGAGAGACTGTTTGGCGCATTTGTTAGCAAAGTTCGATTAGTATTCCGGTATTATATCAAGACTTACAGTCAAAGGTGCTTTCTCACTGCTCTTAAGCACGACAGTATTTCCAGCGGCAACAGCAGGGGCTACTTTCATAACAAAAGCGAGAACCGGGATATTCCAAGGAATAATGCATCCCACGACGCCATAGGGTTGTTTCACTGTGAGATTCAAATGGCCCGGGGTGTGAAGACTGGATGTTCCTTGAATGGTCCATCCCGCTTCCGCAAAATAGGACAAATTGTCTGCGGCCGCTGCTGCGTCGAAATATTGAGAAACTGGTCGGCCGGTTGATATGCTCTCCAGATATGCGAGATCATTCATGGACTCTTGAATCAGATCAGCTAGTTTGTGCAAGCACGCGCCTCTCTCTTTGGGCCCTAGATCTCTCCAGGCTGGGAAGGCCGCTTTGGCTGCTGCAACGGCGTCATCTACGTCCTGTTCGTTTGCTTCGTGGACTGGGTGGGTTAGACGATATCGTCGGTAATTTCAATTTTTACTTGGCATACCTTCGGCAATTGGTTCTCTTGTGAAAGGGTTGACAACCTTGAATTGCTTCCCGCTTGCGGATGGCCGGAACTGCGATCACTATGTTAGACGGCAACTAAATCAACACCACTGGGTAATTGATGGTCTTACTTCATTGTTAATGAACAGCCTGGTCTCAATCTTCTGATTGTCCATGGTTAAGTGTTAACTTTGTAATTATAGGAAACGTTGGATATCCTGCATAATTTTCGAGGTCTTAAGGGGAACATAGGTATAAATACACAGGAGACCCAAGGCATTATATTAAAATTTCCGATAATGGCGAGTCGCAGCTGTCAATGAGGGGTTACTGTAGAAGAAGACCCGCGATTTTAGGCTGTTGGCGTCTTTCCTGTATGAGAGTGGGGGATATTGGGGGCCTAAACGGCCTCTCCGAAACTCCTAGTGGGGGCTATGGCTTTACGTCCCCACTGAGAATCGACTATCTCTCAATTCAGGACTCGAGCGATGAGGAATTGCTGTCCTTTTGAATCCTGCTGAAATATATGGGTAGAATCGCTCAAAATGATTGGGAAGACGAGTATGAGCTGTATGAAAGCAGTCCGTCATTTGGTCAAAATGTAGTACTACAGTACTAATATAGCGTGATGAGTGATAACTAGAAAGATCCGCTCCTCTTCCTATTCTAGCACAGGATCTTGTACCAATTGCTGGAAGACTTATACACAGGATTAGTGAATAAAAATTAACTTCATTATATACTAAATCGTGACTTATCCTAGCCTTTTCTGATGCATTTCCTGTTGATTGAAAGTATCGTCATCTCCAGGACGACGCTCTGATTCAATCTTCACTTTATCCTCGGGGCCTCCTCTACCTTCAAACTCGTCAGCTTTTGGTAATCTGAGGTGAGAAGTTAGCATCATTCCTCTATGATTATAGCCATATTCTGCGATGTATCTTACCTGCCCCTATCATCTCTACTTCCCCCCTCTTCTTCTGGAATTGGCCTATTATCACTGCCAGTGGGAACCGCTCCTCTTCCTGCTCGGACACCTGTTTCTTGGTTGAATCTCTTGTCTACCATTTCATCCACGCCGGACTCGAGAGCTAAGTTAAAGTCAGCATCCATGGAATTGACTGAAGACATTTCGGGTTGGGCTAACATACTGGAGTCACTCTTGTGACCAAGACCTTGCTTAGCTTGGTAAGAGTTGAGGTCTTGCTCAGCTCGCTTAGCTTGACGGAGTGCCTCTGACATTTTGACAAAAAGGATTTCTCGGGCGGAATGTGTATAGGGAAGACTTTTAGTGAAAGATGAAAACCAGGAGTCTTGAAATAATAGTATTATTTTTCAATTGAACATGTTAGCTGAGAAGACGGTTTAAGGGAACTAAATAATTATTATCATCAGTTGCTCAGAGTATTGATCTAGGCCTGTTGCATCATGCTACATCATGGTTATATCACCTCATCCACAAGAAGGAACAACCAAGATCTAGAACAAACTGGAGATAAAGTTATTGAGTGCACTGAAACAGCCTGGCTTGAGGTAAACAAGATTGACTTGGTCCACATTAGCAGGGTATAGACAAGGAAGTAACCTGGTAGGTAAACTGGATGGAGGACTATGATTTCATAGCCTTAAAGCTTTAGCCCTATCATCTCTGCCCTAATTCAATGTTCTAATTAGGAAATCCCCTTAGGGTCTGATGTTAGGGCTTTCGGGCTCGGAACAACAATAGCCCTAAACTATCGCGGGGATTTGGGCAGTATATCACCGCCTTCAAAGGTTGAAATGATAGAATGATAGAGCTTCATGCTTCCATTCACTTACATACTCCTTGTGCTCCATTTTCCAGAAATAGGCCTTGAAGGCCTCCTTCGTCTCTTATGATTTATGACATTCACTAGTTTAGATTTCCTTTCTATAGTTTATTTACAGTTTGATACTATTCCTCTCCGACTCTATTGCTTTTCCCTCCTGTCGTATGGCTCAGGTTATCGAATTGCCCGGGGAGGCCAATCCTCTAAGCCTACAAAATGTCCAGAATGCTCTTGCATTAGCTGCTAGCTCTACTCAGCAGCAGGTGCAGACTGGTGCGCAGCAGCTTCAGAATTGGGAGAAGGAAGAAAATTATTACTCTTTCCTCCAGGTACTTTGGTCTTCTCTTGCCCCACGCCTCTTGGGATGAAGTATGTCGCTGACTCTTGCAGGATGTATTCTTAAATTACTCTGTTCCTGTCGAAGTGCGATCCCTTGCTATCATTCAATTGAAAAATGGCATAGATAAATACTGGCGAAAAGCTGCAACGAAGTATGTTGACAAATACTATATAAATAGCATTTGGGAAAAGGGGCTGACGCAGACAAAAGCGCGATTAAGAAAGAAGAAAAGGACCAAATAAAGGTCAGAGCCCTGGAGGCCGGTATCGCGGAGCCTGCACCTGTTCTTGCCCTCCAGAACGCCTTGATGATAGCCAAAATAATGCGCTACGAATTTCCTACTGATTGGTATATCTGAATATAAAAGCTCACTGCATGTCTATACTAATCGCTCTCCCAGGCCTGATGGTATTCCTACTATTATCAGCATTCTTCGTTCTTCCACCCAACCTGGCGCAAACCCGTTACATTTGCCAAGAACCCTCCTTATTCTCCTCCAGATAATCAAGGAGTTGTCAACTGCAAGACTGGCAAGGTCGCGAGCAAATCTACAATCTATTACCCCCGAAATCTTTCATGTGTTGGGAGGTATATATGTGGAGAGGGTAAATACGTGGGTTCCTATCTTAGACCAGGGCGGTGCAGATGAAGCGACTGTGACGGATTCCCTCGAACAGCAGAGCCTGATCTGTCTGAAAGTCATGCGGCGACTTATAATTGCTGGATTTGAGCATCCAGGCCGTGATAAGGATGTAGGGGAGTTCTGGGCTCTCACACATTCCCACTTTAGCAAATTCCTTTCCTTCATGCATGGCCCTGTTATTATTTCAGAACCAATTCGCAAATTAGTTGGCAAGCATCTGCTTCAACTGACGAAACTCCATGTGGACATGGCAAAAGCTCACCCAGCGTCTTTCGCTTTACTCCCAGATAGCATATCTCTGGTGAAATCATACTGGGCCCTGGTTGTCAGTGTTGGAGAAGTTTATACTAAGCTCGGTACTGATGATGAGTCAGAGTGGAGGTCAGTAATGGAAAGAATGGGGCTCAGAGCACTCGTGCTGGTTAGATCCTGTGCGAGAATGGCGTTTAACCCGGTCCGGACGTTTAAGTACCAGACTCCTAAAGACAAGGAGGAGAGAATGCAAGCAGTTGAGCTTATCAAGTCGCAATTATTCACGCACGATTTTGTTTTTAATGCTATGGAACTCCTCGTCACTCAATTCTTTAGGCTTACAGATAGCGACTTTCAGGAGTGGGAAGCAGAGCCTGAAGAGTGGGAAAGGAAAGAGGACGCTGCGACTGAGGCTTGGGAGTTCTCCATCCGCTCCTGCTCTGAGAGGCTCTTCCTTGACCTTATCATAAACTTCAAAGAATTTCTCATTCCGCGCCTGCTGAGTGTATTCTACTCTTTTGCAAGTCAGTCTTGGCACTTCATAAAGCGTTGAATCACACTGACTGACTTCCCTAGGACCTGACAACCGTGAGTTGCTTTTGAAGGACGCCTTGTATTCGGCCATTGGTTTGGCTGTTGCAAGCATAGAGCAGCACTTGGACTTCAACGCCTTTGTTGATTCGACCCTCGTTGCAGAAGTTCAGATTCCAGAACAGGGATACAACATCATCAGGAGACGAATTGCAATCGTAATTGGCCAGTGGGTTCCGGTGAAAACTAGAGATCTAAACACGACCCCGATATATCAAATCTTCCATCACTTGCTTAACAAGCAGGATCCACTGAACGACCTTGTGGTTCGAGTCACTGCTGCAAGACAACTTAAAAATGTACTTGATCCGTTTGGATTCTCCCCCGAGGAGTTTATGCCTTACGCACCATCCATATTTCAGAATCTCATGTCACTTATTGAGGAAGTGGAACTTGCTGAGACTAAGATGGGGCTTTTAGAGACCATTCGTGTTGCAGTGATAAAGATGGAGGGTCATGTACGAATACTTCTCGTATTATTTACCTGGTGATGCTAATGCTTTTTAGATTGCACCTTTCACAGATCAGATATTGAATATGTTGCCGCCGCTATGGGAGGCTTCAGGGGAGGAGCATTTGATGAAGCAAGCTATTCTCACTTTGCTAGCCAATATCATGTACTCGTTGAAAGAGGCGTCTGCCAACTATCATTCGCTTATGCTGCCTCTCATTCGAAGCTCGTTGGACCCGAACTCTGTATGTTTCCCCTACAGGTTTGCGCCTATTTGTGATCACTAACCGGTTGTCAGGACGCTGTGGTATATCTCATAGAAGAGGCTCTGGAGCTTTGGGGGACTATTATGTCGCAGACCCCAGCTCCAGCATCTTCCGAGATTCTTTCGCTTCTTCCTATGTTGTGCCCAATTTTTCAAGCGGCCACTGACTGTGTTCCACTGGCTTTGCAAATCGCCGAATCATATATTCTCTTGGCGCCACAGGAGGTACTCAATGACCAAATTCGGTTCCATCTTCTAACTTCTCTGGAGGCACTGTTGAAATCTACGACTCGCGCGCGTCTCGGAGTCGTTCCCCATGTTGTGGAGATGATGATTCGATGTGGTGACGCAGTTGATGGCGGTAGCGAGAATACATATAACATCATCGCACGCTCCCTGGTCGATAGTTCGTTCCTTTCATCACTCCTCCAGGGACTGTATTCGGCTTATGAAGTCAGCGAGTCAACGGGCCCTAATAGAAAGAAGAGTGATGTGTATGGGGTCGTGGAGACGGACTATTTTTCAGTTCTCGCTCGCCTAGCACTGGCCAACCCTAGGATATTTGCATCAGCCGTCTCGGCTGCTACAGGAACATCAGAAGAACAGACACTCTCTTGGATACTCAAGGAATGGTTTAATCATTACGACAACATTGGATCTGCAGGTCAGAAGAAACTTCATACCTTCGGGCTCACACAGATCCTTTTCGTCAACGGCCCGGGCTCTCAGCCGCCTACCTATATCCTCAACCATCTCCAATCATACCTAACTATTTGGACTGATATGATAACCGAGCTTGGCGAATTAGGCGAAGAGCACCCTGACGAGTCGTCAAGAGGAGATTATCTAGTGTACTGGCACAAAGCACCTGAACAATCAGATTGGGAAGGTACACCTGAGACTGTTCGCCGTCGTAACTGGGACAATTCGGACATTATTCACAATCTGAACATCCGGGATTATGTTCGACAGCGCCTGCGCTCACTCATTGTGGGGTGTGGCGGCGAACAACGGTTCCAAGAGGAGTGGCTTGTGAATGTTGATCGCGACGTTGTTTCTTCATTTGGCGCATTAGGATTACTGTAATTGACACTTCCAATTGACACTTCCAATGTGTCAATTACAGTGGGTGGTGTCAATCTTGACATGAATTTGAGGCCTCTTCTCTTGATTTCGTGTTTTACTTCCTTGAGACATGGAGGTTACATACCCGATTAGATAGAAAGGAGTTCACATGCAGGATATTCTGCTGAATAATAAAATACAATTTCAATGAGGTGCGGCTGGGGCACTTTCAAGTGTGGAAGTGCGTCTGTAGACTAACTAATGTTCATCCCTATCAGTTTGGTTTCATCTATGATATAAACCTGCATGTAAGTCAGGCCAAGCAGCAAATGGTCCTTCATTTTAAAAACCAGACAACTACGCTAGATATTGGTCAGGGCTAAATATCGGCATTTATACACTCCAGGGATTGGTTGGTAACCAGATATTTTGCAATAGTCGTCTTCCACCTATCAAGAAAACCAGCCCTAGCCCTAACACATCAGCCTACTACCAGGACGAGTTCTCCCAACTCCAAATACCTTTGCAGCCTAGACATTATTACAATAATTTAGTCTAGCATAAAGAAAAGCATATACTTCCTAGACGTAAGAAATCTATTTAAAATCTATTTAATACCAAGTAACATAGAGCCCACGATTCTGTCATGTATAACTACCTTAACCTCACTAGATATCAAGGCTAACACAAAAGCCTTCTTTTAACATTTAAGATTAGTCTTATTCACCATCCAACTAGCCTAAGTAAAGCATTCAGTGAATCCCTCCACCTCCTCAACCTCTCTCTATATCTAAAGGTAGCTACGTAGTATATAAACCAAAACCGGCAAATTCCTAGTATATCCAAACGATGTGGGCTAGGGGATGGAAGCTCTGTGATGCTCGAAAACATCCAGACTTCCTATCTCCAAGCTTAATCTTTTTTTATTCTCTATACTGAAGATCGAATCCCGCTATGCGCAGTTTTTTTTTTTCTTTTTTCTTTTCTTTTTCTTTTTTTTTTTGGGGTGCGTTGGTAAGAAGCCAATATCAGGACTTGTTTGTCTCTAAGGTAGATGTTATTCTGTTATTCACTATACAAACCAGATTACATGAGGGCATCCAACGAACTCATCTTTCTACCTCTATAGGGAGTGAATATATAAACCAAAGCTGGCAAAGGGATCTTAACCCTGGATCGGGTGGGCCAGGGGGAAACACCCACGGTCCTCTGCCCAGAAAGGGGCAGAGGATGATACCACCATGAGAGTTTTTTTTTTTTTTACCTATCACCTCGCAGTACGAATCCAGCTATGCGCTGTCTTTTCTTTTTCTTTTTTTCTTTTCAGGCGTGTTGATAAGAAGCCAATATAACATAAAGAGCCTCGTTTGCCACTAAGATAGATGCTATTCACTATCTAACCGGTCTAAGTGAATTGATTATTCAGTGAATCCTCTTACTATCTTTCTACCTCTATAGGTAGTGAGTATATAAACTAAGTCTGGCAAAGTTCCCTCAACCTGGGATTGCCTGGCCCAGGGGGACTACTGCCCAGAAGGGCGTAGGTTATTATGCCAGGCCCATGATTTTTTTTTCGTCTTTTTATTATTATCTTCAATTTGCAGTACAGGGATTGAAACTGGCTATTCGCTATCTTTTTTAATTCTTTTTGGGTTATTGGCGAGAGCCTCTTATACCAGTGTCTGAGAATCTTAGGGCTTACGTTCTCCTTTCTCAGTTCTGGTGCTTAGTAACAGTGTTAAAACAAGACGATGGGCAGAGGCCCTCAATTAAATAGAGAATCAATTATTAACCCATACCTATATTAATAGGTACTTATAATAAAAATACTACGACCCGAGTAGACACTCGAAACAAATAATTGCTCGACCCAACCTTAGTCAACCCAATCCTCATACCATACCGTACCATACCATAGTCCATATAAACAGTAACGACGTCATCTAGATCAGATGATCAAGAGCACTGGTTCCCATAAGTCCTCTGTGAAACTGGATTCGGGAAAACGCCTTCCTCAAGAAGCTGCTGCATATCCCACTCAGGAGCACCTTCGGTCTTCCAAGTCCAGAACAGCCAGCCATTCTTATGCTCATACACCTCAATCTGAGCCTCAATGAACCGACGCATGTTATCCTTATCTTCAGCCGGAAGTGCAGCGACTGTGCCTTGATATTTACCCTCGCAGGATCCGATCTTCGAGCTTCCTTCGTAAGTACCGTCATAGCGAGCGCCGAGTCCCTTTCCATTTAGATACTTAGCGCAATCAGTGAGTGCACCAGACCACTCGCCGCCGAGGGCCCATTTATCTGTTTTGTCGTAGTGATCGGAGCCAAGACTGCAGACTGCATTGACGTGGGAGTTGATATCCATGGATAGGAGGCCACTGTCGAAGACATGGTACTGATGTGTTTCTATCACGACGTTCATGAACTCTCCGTTCAGGAACCCGTTCCAGGAGTCAATTTGGTTGAAACCGTCGTGGAGCACGAGGACGGTGCAGTCGTCATATTTTCGGAGTGTATTGAAGGCCTTGTTGTAGTATTCTTTAACGTGTTCAACAGGCACACCGCCAGTAATACTGGGTTCGTTGATTGCTTCGATGGAGCTTACAACATCTGTTTCTTTAGCGTACCGTTCAGCCAGCTTATCAAATACGTCGACTGTTTGGTCGAGGGTTGTTTGATCTTTCCATTGGATAGGACCTCTGCGTCCGCTATTATCAAAGCCGTTCTGCGACTTAGGAGCTAGATATAGTCAATATCGCATCTCGTAGTTACTCGGCTAACATACCTCCATGCAGATCAACAAGTACCTTGAGACCAGTCTCTCTGGCCCAAGTGATAGCTTTATCCATGTACTCCAACTGGCCATCGACGTAAGGCTCATCTCCGAATTTCGAAACAGCCCAGTACCCAATCGGAATTCTAACATGGTTCATCCCCGCCTGAGCAATCTGCTCGAAGTCATCCTGAGTGATAAAGGTCTCCCAGTGTTTCTTTAGTCTAGCCTTGCATTCTTCTGCGCCCAGTGTTTCGCAGTAAGTCCACTCGTCAACAGCAGCATCGGGAGCGGCATCATAGAGCGACGGCGTAATCCACGGCTCTGTCAACAGCCAACCTCCGAGGTTTACACCGCGAACTTTCTCATTGTTGAAGTCGAAATCGAGATCACGAGATTCCAATCGACTGGACAGGAATGAGCAGCAAAGCCTAAAACAAACATAATCTGATGGCATTGGTGAGAAAACTTACATTCTAGAGGGAGAAGCGAGCGCCACAGAACCTAGAAGAGGAAGCGCAAACAGCGCGTTCAGCGGGAATTTGGAAAGCATTTCAGATATCACGACCAAGCATGCAGCAAGTAAACCGACAGGAGTTAATCGACACGGAGATCACCCACTTAAATACGAAGAAAGAATTCCCTCGACCCAACAGACGGAAACGGAACCCAATAAATAGAGACGAAAAGAAGAAGGGAAAAGAAGAGAAGACGAATCCGGCACAAATGCAGATCTCTTTAAAACGGACAGATAGCCGGGATCTAAGCTGGTCTTCCTTTTACGACAAGGAAAAGCAGATTTCTTGGAAATTCCAAGCCCAGACCGAGGCGAGAGACTCGAGACAATGAATCTGCAAGTAACGATGATCAGGATTGTAACGGAACGAATCATAAATTGCAAATTAAAGCTAGTGCGAATCGTAAAATATGCCCAGGTAACCCACGCGATGCGTTGAGCATTGGAATTTACCAATATAGAGTGATCTGACTGGGAGGAATGGAGGATCGCAAAGGGAGGTCTGTAACAGAGCATCCTTTGGGTTTGAGGAAGCTGCAGCCACCACATTTCGATCTGCGAATCAGGGGAAGGAACGAATAGGGTTAGAATTGGGTCAGTTTAAAGATCTGAAGTGAATCGTCTAACTGTACTCATTATATAGTACACTGAGCTCTGAACAGAGAGTAAACAGAACACTTCGTCTCCACATTTTCACGATGACTGCCAAGTATGCAAGGAGGCAATAATGCCCATATTGCATTGAACTCCTGCGGGCGAGCCACACAGGTAGACCAAGCCATGATAATTGTTGTTCTCGGTAGGGATCTCATCGAGTTGGATAACCTTGGAAGTTGAGTTGGTTTCGGATGTCAAAGTTCTTACAAAAACGGTAATTTCGTTCCGTGACTATTGAATAACCTCATTACTTCCATAGTCCTTACAACATATAAAGCAAAAAAACACTACTTACGAGCAAGACTAAATACACCGAGACAATGAACAAGCCAACAAAATCGACCGGTGACATCAATGACTCCGGAAATAGTTGACAGCTACCAGCGACCCCAATCCAATTTCTTTCCCCCACGCATCAAGATTATATCTCATGCGAGACATATTCCCTAGATTCTGTCCATCAGGCGGTGCATATTTCGCACCATCAAACGCATCCGGCTGTTCAAAGAGGAAAAATATATACCGATGCGGCGAGCTACCTGGAGGCGGCGCCGGACCAATGTAGTTGGCCACGAATGGCGCAGTAGTCTTGAGGTTGAATGTATTCGCGGTGCTTTCTGAACGCTCCGGTTTCAGACCTGGCTGAATCCAATGCAGAATTGGGCCGAGGAGGTTGAAAGATGGGAATGGAGCGTCGATGTCAAGGCTGACGACCATGTAGGTGCTTGTAGGAGAGACGCCTTGGAAGGATAGTTCTGGCGCCTTTTGGGCGTCTGATGCTGTTAGATATGCTGTTTATTCGATCATATAGAGTATTGTACTGTTTCTTACCAGCCTTTGCAATGAACTGTCCTGGTTGTACATTGTCGTGATCTCCAACTTTTAGGCCAAGTACTTTGGTTGTATCATTTTCAATCAGCGATAAACCTTTTCTGACAGTTTCTTCTGAAGGCATGATGAAGCAATACGTCCGGGAGATAGTGATAGTAGCAAATAGCACTAAGCAAGTAGTCCATCAGAAAAATATAAGGCAGGAACCCTCGGCCTTAACGGAGATTAGAATAAACTCCGCCCATACTGAACCAGGCCAAAGACACCATGATGTGCCTACCACTTTGGTTTTCCCCATCACCAAAAGTCGAAATAACCGAATGGACGCATAGACTTCGGTTTTGCTAGGTCAAAACACACGGTCGAATAGATCGGGATAATGGCGTCGTATATTGGGCAAAATATCAAGTATATATGCTCTTTCTGAGAAATATCTCCTTCTGTTGGACTGAGTGAGTGCAAGATGGGAATTTTGCTTGAGTTTCATCGGTTCTTGGTTCTTTTTTGTACCATAGGATCTCTCTTAATTGCTACATGTTGCCCCCGATAGGTTCGACGACGCCGTTGAAGGTGCCAGTAGTCGGGTGTCTCAAAGGGTCCCTAGTAGCCATTCATTCTATGCTCAAACTCGCTATTGGGGCGTTAGACTTCCGAGAACCATTGTGCGCATTGAAAAATACCGCCTTCCCGGTTCTATAATGCCATAGGAATGGTTGATGAATCTGGGAGGAAGGCTGAAGGGAGCATTAACACCAACACCTACACCGCAGTCATAACAAACATCCCTTAGAGAAGGATCAGGGGCAATCAAGAATGATTTAAGTCGAGTTAATAAAATAGATTAAATTCCCACTAAATATGGCACTAAGACATTAAGTCTCCATTTGACCCATCGGATCCGATCATGCCATCCATATCCAAAGGATCCGAGGATCATGTCATACAACACAAATAGATTAAATTCGCACTGCCATCTTTTTCCGTCTTTTTTCGATAGGGCACGCAATAGCTACTCGGATGACGCCTAGCTTCCTAAAAAATCTCAGCTCGGTTTGCCGGTTACAGCCGTGACCAATAAATAACCCTGTCATTACTCATTAGCTTAAGCTGAGCTCCATTGACCTTACTCTTATCAGTATAGACGTGGTGGGTATGGAGCAATCAGCCCATACTGTCGTATGAGCAGGGTCTTCCTGCAAACTATCCGATCTGATGATGCTATATCTGAAACCCGTTAGTACTCTCGGGGTAAAAATCCAGGTAGTTCCCCGGTCCAAGTCTCTCCGATAAATGGAGAGTATATAAGCCGAGACTCTGCAAGTCCCCTGTCTACTTTCAGTCGTTGCTGTACAGTAATTCTTCAGACTTTGGCCGAATTGCAATAGTGTGTTCCCAGCTTGACAATCTCTTTTTAGCCAGCTATTGGGTGAAAACGCACAATGGGGGTGAACATCAAGCTCGACTCGAGTCGGCATGTTAAGCATGTTGATCGAAAACAGCTGTATGTCGACCTTGAAGCCCGGATCAATTACCTACATGGCTTTCTCGACTTCAATTCTAGTGAGTCATATCCATCACCACGTCGTTTTCTATGGAGATTGTGCAGGAAACAGCTAATGACCACTTGCCTAGGTGATGTCGAAGCCCTCGCATCTGGATCCAAGTATATCAAAGCCTTGATTCCCGCGGTGGTAAACATTGTCTACAAAAAACTCCTGGAAAGCGACATAACAGCGAGAGCATTTCACACAAGAAACACAACGGACGAGACACCGTTAGACGAGTACTTCCATGAAGAGAGTCCACAGATTCAGCGCCGGAAGATGTTCCTAAGATGGTATTTGGTGAAGATCTGCTCTGATCCGACGCAAATGGATTTCTGGCGTTATCTGGACAAAGTAGGGTGAGTATCTCGCTTCTTGTCTGCGAGATCGATTCGATGTTTTCAAGGCAAACCATGAGCTGATCACCCACCGATAGGATGATGCATTGCGGCCGTGGACGGATGAATGCCCTTAACATCGAATACATGCATCTTGGGGCCTGTCTTGGTTTTATCCAAGATATATTTACAGAAGCACTGATGTCTCACCCTCGCCTTTCCCTCCAACGCAAAGTTAGCTTGATACGTGCCATTGGAAAAATCATTTGGATCCAGAACGACTTGTTTGCCAAGGGGTTCGTTCGCGATGGTGAGGAATTTGCAGATGAAATGCCCGACATTACCGCCGAGAAGGAGGGCTACTTGGGAGATAAGAGAATATTAGGTGAAAGCAGTCAGTCTGGGAACTCGAGCGAGGATGACCATTCCAGTAGTGGTTCGGCACAATCGAAACCATCCGGATGTCCTTTTTCGGGTATTCCGCAGACTGGAGTCGAGACGAAGATCTGGGCCGACTGATAATTTGGTGGGCGCATTATATATCGGCGAAATGGAGCAGGTTCTAAATGGACGGTAGGCGCAAGGAATATAAAGATTTCTTTCTTTTGTTATGTTCTGGAGAGCAGGAGGAGTTTAAAAGAGTCCATAGATAAATATCTCCCCTTTGTTTATTCAAGTATTAATTGTCTGTCATAGAAGCCATCAATCCCAAGTTCTTGTCATCACTTAATAATCCCGAGGTCCCCCCACTTAACCGATCAGTCTTCGGAACGGAGCCACACTCGGGTCAAAATCACGGCAGTTGATTCTCACAAGCACACAGTAATAACAGAGCTGAAGCTCATTGTGACAATCTCAATCCATTTGTTACCGTGTGGAAGTTTAGTGCGTACCGGAGCCTTATCAATCTTTTAGCTATTGGCTCGACTGGAGAAATTGCGGGTGGTCGTTAATGCATCCACACAAATCAACCCATCAGAACCCACGATGAAACGATGATCAAAAGCTTCAGAGCCAAAGAGCCGTTGGGTTTTCCGTTCCCACAATGTCAACCACTTTTTGAGGGTCCCCCTCATTCTCAGATGGCGGGGACTGGCACTGGACGCATCGTATTATGTCAAAGATTGTCAAGGCGATAAAGATTTCACCCATTTGCCCCCATGTTTCCACTCGCCCATTGTCTTATTAAGGGATAAGCCCCATACCGAAAGGTACTTCCACTTTCTTCTTTCTTCTCCGTTGCCACTCCCGCCACTTTCATTTGACTCTTAAGTCTCGTACACACGCACATCCGTCATCTAGAAATTGTAGCCGAAGAAATCATGACCCAAACCGGCGCTAAGGCGGTCTTGCCGCTCATCATCAACAATGAATCCGTTGTAAATGATATCAAATTCGACGTGACAAGCCCTACCACTGGCGATATAATTTATCAGTGTGCCGGTGCTTCGGCGGACGATGCTAATCGTGCAGCTGCCGCAGCAAAGGCGGCCTTTCCTGCCTGGAGCAAGAGAAGCCTTTACGAGCGCAGAGACATTCTCATGAAGGCGGCTGAGATTATGCTTTCCCGGAAAGAGGAGCTTATCCATTACCAGATGGAGGAGACAGGTGCGGGGAGAATGTTTGTGGAGCACACTTTCATGATGGGCGTGAACTTGATTAAGGACTTTGCTGGGAGAATCTCAACGATTGAGGGCAGGGTACCATCAGCTGTCCAAGGTAACGCTATAGTTTTCAAGGAACCGTATGGAGTGATTTGGGGTATCGCGCCTTGGTAAGACACCATGTGTCGCTAGTTTTAACTCAAGCTGATGTCTCTCGCTTCCAGGAATGCGCCATATATCCTAGGCGTCCGTGCAGTCGCCATCCCCTTGGCGGCGGGTAACACGACAATTCTCAAGGGCTCGGAGCTGTCCCCAAAATGTTTCTGGGCCATTGGCGATATCTTCCGGGAAGCTGGCCTTCCGGAAGGATGTCTTAACGTCCTTTACCATCGGAGCTCCGATGCTGCAGAAGTTACAAATACCCTTATTGGCCACCCAGCGGTTAAAAAAGTTAGCTTTACCGGCAGTACCACGGTCGGTTCTATCATCGCCGCTACAGCTGGCAAATACATCAAGCCCGTGCTTCTCGAATTGGGAGGTAAGGCATCAGCTATAGTCTTGGATGATGCAAATCTGGAGAAGGCTGCCATGCATTGTGCCTTGGGCTCTTTCCTGCACGTGAGTGTTTCCTTCACCGGAGGTAATTGTAGCGAATCATAATGCTGACTCGAAATCAGTCCGGCCAAATTTGCATGTCAACTGAGCGTATTGTAGTACAACGCTCTGTTGCAGAGAACTTCCGTAAAGTCCTCGCCGACACGGCAGAGAAGGTTTTTGGTAAAGATGCGCCAGCACCAGTGCTGGTTACATCTGCGACGGTAGACAAGAACAAAAAGCTGGTAGCGGATGCGATGTCGAAAGGAGCCAATGTCATATTTGGAGACCCCAAGGCGACTGAAGCCAACGGCTATAGCATGCGGCCCATGATCGTGGATAACGTCACTAAGGATATGGATATCTATTCAACGGAATCATTTGGTCCCACGGTGTCCATGATTGTTGTTGACAGCGAGGATGATGCGATTGCTCTGGCCAACGATACGGAGTATGGCCTTACGTCCGCTGTTTTCACAAGTGAATTATTCAGAGGATTGAGAGTGGCCAAGCAAATTGAGTCTGGGTAAGTCCTTATGATACTATCGTCACACAAAACATCTTGCTGACAGTGGATTGTAGCGCTGTGCATATCAATGGGATGACAGTACATGACGAGGCTGTCTTGCCCCATGGAGGATGGAATAGCAGTGGATTCGGTCGATTCGGGGGAACCACTGGATACGATGAATTTTTGCAGACAAAAACCGTTACCTGGGCGGAGTAAATTGAGACTTCCATTTAGACGATGGGTATATAATCCGAGATGGATATCAGTTGGTGGAAATCTAGTACATGCAAGATGTAGTACTATATGTCGTTCTGTTGTTTATTCGGTGATCAACAATCTAGAATGGTGATACCCAACCAGGAGGATAGGCCATTTGTGAACATCGAATATTTCGTTTGGTCTTCAGCTTTGGCGAATATACTTTTAAGGATCCAAAACCAAGATCTATGTAGTACTGTAGTCTTGATTACACAACTGTCAACATGTAATGTGTTGTGCATAGGTAGTGCATAATGCTCATTGTGGTCGGCTAGAAGGACAAATACTCCACATGGCTTCATCGCGAAGGCGATTCGTCTCCACACTGCACACCGATAAGGGACCCAAGCGCCGTTTGGTGGCGTCGGAAACAGCTGATAAGGCTTGACTTGAAGAACGACAGGAATCCAACTAAGATATCGTCTGTCTAGCCATCTGAGTGTTTGAGCTTGACACTTTTTGGTTTCTGCCTAAAGGGAAGGCGGGAAGATGTTGACAAGGACCAAACCGGTAGACCTTTCAAGGACAGTTTGGCGAGTTGACAACCCACCTTTCGGTCCACAAGGAAAAGTCAGGATCAGGAACAAGCCGTCAGGAACCACAACCACGCCAAACATGCCATTCTTGGAAGAGAAAGGCCTATCGATTGAAGAAGATCCTTTCTATTGGCAGAAGAACGCGTGGGATCAGCAATTCATAGGCCCAGATTTTATTTGGATGAACATGGGATGAAGTGTCGATCTTTTCGGAGTAGAAAAGTCAATAATCAAGGAAATTCCCAAGTCCTGTTCAGATGAAGTAGGACAGTTCTAGCTTAGAGCAAGATACCTACTAAGTACTGTAGATTGATCAAGTAGAAAAATGGAAGGAGAATGGGAGTCGAAATAGAAGTAAGGGGGAGAAGGAAGTCATGAGGATGACTGATCACAGGGTCAGTGACACCTCAACTTCTTCATCCCCTTTCTTTCTTTTCTTCTAATCTATTTCTTCCAGAAAAGCAAGCAAGCAAGCAAGCATATTCCAAGGTCCTAATATGGGCCCCAATGGATACTACAAGGTCAGTGTTGCAATTTTAAGCTTATTGAGATAATATCTCCATACTTTTGGCTCTACGTCTTTAATTGTTTACTTATTTTGTAGAGTAGAGTAGACACTGATTTATATGATAGGATGAACACTGATCTTCGTTCTCCATCGCCTTCTCTAGAAATTTACCCGTGTCTGACTCCAATGGATCTGTGCCAATCGCTTTCTCCATTACCAAATGTTGAAGCTTGGTGTCTCCTGGGACTCTGAAATCCTTAGAGACGACAATATATGCCTTCTTATCACCACCTTTACAGTTTCAACAGAGATATTTGCCATCGATCAGACGATGCACGTTGGAAGTATTATTATCAGGGAACATCCTCATGTCAAAATGCCCACATGAAATGGATACTGTTCCCCATTGTCCAATAAGCCATCTTGTCAATCACTTTATTTACCTGACCCACCATGATCAAAGCCCTCAGCGCCCCGGGCTCGGGACATTGAAATGGCTGTGAGAGTGTGGTTTGACCCATTCGGGTGAGGGGTCTGCCGTCTGCGAACTTTGGGTATGGATTTCCAGGGGAAGAAGCCCTAGCGCATGCTTATCTCTTTTCTTTTGAACCCTGTCCTTCTCGTTCCTCTTCTTCCTCACCTTCGTGTCGCATTGTATACCTTCACCGTCGTCGTTCTTTCCCACGGCAGTCACTCATTACCATACTGTTTCTAGTCACTCTTTGACTTTATTCCGCTGGTTTTTCGGGAGCTTGGTTTGGAATAGTTCATTCATTCTTTTCTATACAGTTTTTGACATTCATTTGAGAATATCATGCATTTCTTCGCAGCCTCCTTGGCCCTTGCGGCTCTGGCTTCGGCCACCGATTCTTCTACCAAGGTTATCGCGGAGGATGTTACCACTACTTTCTGCCCGGAGAGTGAATCTGCAGCCGTGTCGCCCTCGGCCACGCCGACTTCGATTGATGTGGTGACCACAGATATCAGCACAACCATTTGCCCGGAAACGGAGAGCCCTTCCGTTATGCCTTCCTCGTCTACCCCGGTGGTCGTTTCGAGCAAGCCTGTTATTCCTACCTCGACCGATGTGGTTACCACTGATATCTCGACCACCATCTGTCCGGAGACTGAGAGCCCCTCGGCTATGCCGACTCCTAGCTCTTCTCCGGTCATTGTCTCGAGCGTCCCTGTTTACTCGAGCAAGCCCGCTCCTATCCCATCTTCTAGTGTGCCTGCTCCTGAGGAATCCACTAAGGTCCTCACCACGGATGTTAGCACAACTATTTGCCCGGAGACTGAGAGCCCTTCGGCCATGCCGACCTCTAGCTCCGTGCCGGTGATTGTGTCGAGCGTGCCTGTTTCTACTCCGGCTGTCTCCAGCAAGCCCTCTCCTATTCCGTCTCCTAGCGTGCCTGTTCCTGCTCCTGAGGAATCTACTCAGGTCATCACCACGGACGTTAGTACCACTGTCTGCCCCGAGACA
>MVGC01000280.1:0-30858 GCA_003589665.1 Aspergillus sclerotialis | reverse complement strand
TATCTATTTACAAATTCCACATTCCCCCTCTAACATCAACTCATCTCCAACAACCGACGGTCTCGAAGCATCTCAACAAACCTCGAGCGCACACACACAACCTGCCAAAACTACCCCATCTCAATTCCCTCCTTACCGTTCGTAATCCCTATGGTAACTCGTCCCCGTATTGGGGTTATCATACTCTCTATGTACGCGCGTAGTGCCATCATCCCGACGATCAACATCGCGATGTCGATAGGTTCCACTAGGATTGACGCGCTCCCGATGATGTCTCTGGGAGCCGTCGGTACGGTAGTCCATATGCTGATCATAGGCACCGGTGCTTGGATCATAGGCTGTAGTGCCATAGCCATTGTCGTAGGTGCTGCCGTAGGTTGTCCCGGTGGTATCGGTGGTGCCTAGACCATATCGGCTGCCGTAGCCTGTAGTGCCTGTAGTGCCGTAATTGCCATAGCCGGTGGTGTCATAACCAGTGGTGCCGTAGCCAGTCGTACCGTAGCCAGTTGTGCCATAGCCGGTCGTGCCATAGTCTGTTGTCCCATAGCCGGTGGTATCGTAGGCATTAGTCCCGTACGTAGTGCCGTAGGTGTTATCGGCAGTGTGGTGATGGTGATCGGTATAGTCGGTCATTTTGATCGATCAAAAAAATCTAATATAGATTTTTTTTATTTTTTATATATTCAAGTTTTTTATTATTAAGAATGGGTCTTTTTCAAGAAAAGAGAAAAGAATGAAGATTCAGTCTCATCGGAAACAAATCTCTGGAATCTGAACCTGAACCTCAAGCCCAATCCTCTGCGTGAAGTTCATTATCAGAAGTATATTTATACCATCTGTGGCGACGGGAACACCCAAGAAGCCACGGATGAATGATCCATTCTGACATCAGCGGCAACGCCCCGGAATCCAGGCCCAACCATGTTTATCTGCTGTAGCAGCTTCCACCTCATTCTGCTGTTGATAGCGATTGGTGTAGGTTGCCTTGTCAGAGCAATTTCCGGGGAGTAGGGTTCCATGTATGCCAGTCGGGGGCGTGGTTGGATGGTGTGCTTGAGCTGGAGCAATCTGGGAGCCACCACTCTGCGTCAGAGATGGATTCGTGGAGATTCTAGGCAGGTTGGATTCTTCTGTCTATTTGTTAGCACGGCGTGAAACATTTAGGTTGCGCGTTACTCAAACGGGGTTGATAGTTTGCACCACTAGCTTCTTTGGATGGGCCAGGCAAGTGTTCTGAGATGTCGGTGGAATGGTTTCCTGGATTTTGTAGAAACGAGTAAAGTTCAAAACCTCTTCGAGCGTATTCTTATGACGTCCACAGAACAATAGAACTAATGTTTGATGCTGTGCCAGCCTTATTATGTCCGCCACAGTTGGAACAGAACACACTAAACTGTTGTAGGAACATTGTAGAAACCAGCAAGATAACGAGTTGGATCTATTTATGATCGTCATATTTATTCTACCAGAGACACCATGAAGAATCCGCCCCTATTATACTAGTAGTAGATAGACAGTCTAAACAGAAGGAAGTCACCAGAATCTATACGAATCAAGCCTTTGGCAGACCCTCTTTCTCTGCCTGGCCTTCAATTTCCTCTCTCCTTTTCCGTTCCATCTCACGCTGGAGCTGATCCTGCCTACGAACAGCAATGTCCTTAGGCTGGTAGTCACTGAAGAATTTCTTCAACACGTTCTCAATAACCCAGCAGCCAGCGTAGTCGACAATCATAAGAACAGTCAGGACAAACTTGAATTCGGTGCTGAACGGCACGAGGCGCAGCTTCTCATTAAGTTCCGGGATAAACTCGGTTGCGCAAGAGAAGGCTACACCCGATGCGGCTACAAGTCCCCAGTACATAGCCTTGTTTTCACGGATGGACTCCCGGAACGGCCGACCTTGGTAGTTGATCGAGAAGGTCGAGATCTGTTGGATGAGCTGCAGAAGATACACAGCGCTGTTAAGAAGGGATGGCTCAAACTCGCCCTCGAGATCCACATCGGTTTGGCGTCTAGAGACACTGTCAGTTGCATCATGTAAGGAGATCGTGGAAACACATACGGTTCAATGGAATAGACATAGTTGGATAGGTAGATCAATGTCGCAATGTGGATGGCGAATTGTCCAAGAACGGACCCGATAATGTAGATATTGAAAATGTTAGGCTGGGGTCGCTCCTTTGAGAGCCCTTCTACAGACTGCAGATAGTATTAGTCGTGTTATATCAAGAGAGGGACATCCGCTAACTTACCTTGGCGCGAGAAATAGAAAGGAAGCAAACGCTCATCAGCATACCGCTAATAGTTACTTGTCCATCTCCAAACTTGATGCCGTCTAGATATATGACACTCAGACTGTAGGCACTGATCAAGCAGTTTAATGCAAGAATCTTGTACATCTGGATAGTTGCGACAAGGGTGCAGCGGCCTTGACGAAGGATATTTGGAATGGCAACGACATTAGCCAGCTTGCTAGTGAATGGCGCAGCAACGGATGCATCGCCCAACTTAATGCTTGGGGGTTCATTTTCATCCATTTCCTGCTCCATCATGGAGGTAGTAAGCTTATCGGCAAAGCCGGCCGCAGCCATGGAAGCCTGTTGCTGTCGCTGTTGCTGGGGAGTCAAATTAGTATTGGATTGTTGTATCGCTCGCGCACCCGGTGAAGTAATGGTTGGGATTCCATCAGATTGGCCTTGGGCATTTCCTTGTGTTGCAGCAAGAGGAGCCCCTTTCCGCTGTGCTTCCCTTTCCATAGCCTTTTGATAATGTGGGTTGCTAGGGCCCGGAGGATAGAGATGGGCGATCTGAACTGGTACGGGCGGAGTTGGCTGGTTGAATCGTTGCATCATGGCGACCTGCTTTTCATAAATCTCCTTCATCTTTGTGGTGCGGTAGTGTTCCGCAATCTTCGCGAGGTCCTCCGGGGAGCCATTCAGAAGGGCAACACCAACGTGAGCTTGCTTCAATGCGCCTACGTCGTTAGTTCCATCGCCGCACATCAAAGTTGTGTAGCCAGCGTCCTTGAGACCAAGGAGAATGTCTTCCTTTTGTTTCGGGGAAACACGAGCGTAGACCCAAGTATGTCGCAAAAGGTCCGAGAATCCTTGCTGACCCTTAAATTTGGCCAAAGCATACCCGGTGACACAAAGATCTTTAGACTTCAAAATCTCCATATCCAATGGCTGCGTAGGATCAACCTCACAGTTATACTTATCATCAATGCTTCGCCAGACCAGTTTTGTCTTTGTTGTATCATTTTCGGGAGCATCAAGGATGAGAGTATCACGATCAGCAATTTCAACCTGACGCGCAACATGAACCGCAGTCAACGGGTTGTCTCCGGTGATCATAACAACACGGTGACTGCTCTCATTCAACATACGAACGGCCTTGATAGCATCCTCCTTCAAGGGACACTGCAAGACAAGGAAGCCAGCAAAGACCAATTCAGACTCAATCTCTTCCCTGGCATAGTTATTGATACGGCCCTGTGATAGCTCGGCCTCAGGTGCAAGGTATTTGTATGCAAGAGCAAGTACTCGCGCTCCATTGCGCGTGAAATACTTGAAAGTTTCTTCGTAGTTCGGAGGTGTATTAACCAACATGGTTCTGATCGTCTCAGGAGCACCTTTAACACCCACGAAAGTAGACTTGCATTTCTTGGATGTCTTCGGATCATTGGTAACAACCGTCGCGATGGTACTTTGGCGCTTCAAGGCAGACGAAAACTGGAATCGTCTCTTGATTTGAACTGACTCGGGTGCCTGGGATCCAGACGACGAACCAGCCTTGCTAGTGAGAGTATCATTTTTGCCCAGAGTCCATCCCAACCACTCTAGCGTGGCCTTCTCCATTGGGTCACCGACAATCCCGCCTTCCTCCAACTTAACGAGCGCGTGAGCACTGGCAAGAACCAAAGTTGTGTCAACGCCGATGCCATTGGCCTTAGTAAGATCAGTGTGGGAACCATCTTTTTCAATCTTTGCTCCCTTTTCACCCAATGTGAGCCCTGCAATACCATCAACAACAAGATCCTCACCGGTCAATGTGCCAGTTTTATCAAAACAAGCAACGTCGACACGTCCTGCGAATGGTATCCGGAAAGGCTCAGTACAAAAGATCGCGAACTTGCTCAAGGCAGCAAGACTTGTGTTAACAGCAAGACTGAGCTCCATTGGAAGTTCCGGAGGGACAACGCTGGTGATTATCAGAACACAGTCGAGTAGTAGCTTAGATCTCTTGCGGTCCTTTGCAACACCCTCCTGCCACACGTACCACGCAGCAGCGAGGGCAAACATAAGGAGGAAAAGGATGAAAAGCAAAGCCTCAGCATTGTTGGCTGAAACACGTTCGGTGGAATAGATCATGGTGCGTACTAGACTACCTTGGCTGGTTTCAAATCCGGTTTTCACGACGACTCCAAGGGCACCATTATCAGGAGGGGCTGAGACACCAGATTTGGTCCGCGAATTATCTGTATCCTCCCCATTAATATTTGGATGTGTGATCTGTAAGACTTTCGTTCCTCCATGCACGAAAGCATTCTTATCTAGGCCATCCGGTTCAATCAGGTCACCCCCAGGTCTGAGTCCAATCGAGTCCTTCAAGAGCGGTGTACTCTCTCCAGAAAGCATCGCCTCGTTGACGATAGCGCTGCCTTCCACCAAAAGAATGTCGCAGGCAACACCACCATCTTCCTTGGTGCGGTTTACCGACATCAGATCTCCAGGTAGAAGTTTGTCACTGGTAATCTCCTGCCATTTTCCTTCCCGATAAACCCAGACGTCGTATGGCTTGATATTCATCCCCCGGAACTCGGTTAGGGTTCTTTGACGTTGCCACACGACCGTACTCTCAAAAGCGACAAGCATAAAGAGTGTGAACAGCGAATAGTACCAATATTCATCCAACAGCCACAACCCGACACAGAAAATCTGGAACACGAAGAAGGGAGCCACCGCATGTTCCTTCCACAATTCGACAAATCCTGGGACCGGGATGTCAAATTTGTTATCCCCATAGTGGTGGTTGACGCGGTCAATATCGGCTTTCGAAGTCAATCCCTTGCTCTGCACGAAATAATCGATGGTCGGTTTGGGTTCTTCGTCAAGAACGTACATCAAAGGGGCGAAACAACGGCGGTCGGGGTAGTAGAGAAAACGACGCTTCTGGAATAAGAAAGAAATAGTTTTCTTTCCGCCCGTGGTCTCGTGAATCAACGGACAGATTTCAGCGGACCCCGCGTTGGCTTCAGGAAGAACTTTGATGAGCTGTGCCGAGTCCAAGGACCTGGCCCTGGTCGTCGTAAATAGAGTCCCGATGTTGATATTCCATTTTGTCATTAACCAGAGTAGAGACTGAGCTGTAATGATAGATCCTGCCCACACAAAAGTCCATTCCTGCCCTTGGATATATCTATCATATCGTTCAGGAGAAAGATAGAATGCAAAAAAAGCCGGCCATATTATGATAAATGGCCATATATATGTATGAAGCTGGAGCGGTAGAGGGTTGTGAAGCGATGCGTACTTGATCTGACGGTCATCGACGAGTTTTGCCCTGTAGACTAGATTAGCTGATTGAATCGTGTACAATAAGTGATTGTGAGACTGACATGATGGCGAACGGCCCCAAACAGGGGAATGGAGCAAATTAAAGGAAAAATACAAATCAAACAATCATAAGAAAATGGGAAGAAAACGGCCTGAAACCCTCCAAATTCTTAGAAAGGGAAGAAAATGTCGAAAGAAAACCCCGAAAAAGCCAAGTCAACGATATAAATTGAGTCTCTGGAGGCTTTGGACTCTGACTGTTGATTGGTTTATGCCGGTCCATTAGCCACCGCCCTAGCGGCAGTATTCGGAGAGACGGAATTAAGTTCCTCCGATTGAGTATATCCACACGACTCCTTTTAGCATACATACATGTAGCACAAGATGCCTGCCACCGCGCGAAGTTATAGTCCTTACGTGTGGTTGAAATCCTTACTACCTTATTCTTCAGGGCACTATTTCATGCATTAACTCCGTACTTAATTTCTATTACGCTTCTTGACAACGGTATGTCAAATCCCTAGCCACCGAAGACCAGTCTCAAATGGGAATGCACATCTCACGAGAGTCTAAAACGGCGGCACGGTGCATCACATTATTGGTGTAGTTTTGGATTGAACCACTCTACCAAATTTTGGTATATAATAATAATCAAATCGCTGTGTTTATAATGGTGACTTACCCTGATACCTCCATGACCATGGGTCAGTAGTTTCACTTGACGGTACAGCTGTCAACCGACTAATCCATTCACCAAATGGGATTCCAGCCACTTCGGCATCAAAGCGAACGGAGTCGCTCACTTGGGCCTTATCGGCAGGTTCAAGTATCAAAACCTTCAATGCCCGATAACCAACATTTTTCATGTAAAAGGTCCTTAGTGATAATTCGCTTCCAAGAAAGCCCCAAACACGCTGCCAAAGAGCCGCGATATAATCCCGGTAATTCTGCCGGTAGAAAGGAATATCGTCGCTTATCGTCACCAATTTAAGCGTAAGGACATCCAGGGTTTTCTTTGCCGTGTGCAGAAATGATTTGAAAGACTCGTATTGGATTTCAATCCAATGAAGATGAAGTTCCCTGAGTTGTGTAAATTTGATACTTTGAGCGAGGTCCCAGGAGTAGTGGTACCTCATACGGCGTGCAACCTGGTACGATAGTGATAAGACCAGTACTTTCAGACGGGGCGCAACCGCAACCAGGAGACTGGAGGTCCTAAAATCTGGTCTCATCTTTGGTCTCGAACTTTTGAAAGATATACACATATGCAGGTATTCGAGGTTCCCAAGATTCAGGAGAAGGGAATCGTATTGCTCCTGCGTGAGGGAAAGATTCAGGGGTATTCGGCCACATAAATCGGCGCCACATGTATGCAATCTTCTGAGTTTTCTGTTGGATCCCTCGAGCGCTTGGAACAGTCTTGATAGGGCTAAAGAGTTGACTTTGGCAATGGGCCTTGTTTTAAGACGATCTAAGCCTATAGGGTGAAAGGCAAAGCCAACTCGATCCCTTAACACCCGCGAGCCTAGAAATCGAACTTCATTCTGCCGTCGATCTAGTAAAAAGGCCGTCGTGTAATGATGCAGCCCTATAGACTCCAGGTTGCTGAAGCGGGAGAAGCATTTACGAAGTCTGGCGCTGAAGTCTTCTGACCCGAGAAGCGTGCAATGGTCTGCTACTACAGCTTGATAGATAGCGTAGCGAGCCTCCAGCCCCTCATCCGTCAGATCCTTGGGCCCTTTCGATGACACCGCATAATCGGATCTTGAAAACCAGTAAAGGTCCAGGTCGTGACAGCCTTCAAAGACCGTCGGTATCATCCACAACTTTCGAACTCGTGCCCGAATGGTCTCATTCGAAGCCAATTCTTCTAGTCCGCGAAGGCTGTCACTTGTGGCAATAAAGCGAATGCTTCGAAAGTATCGATCTCTGAATGCGTCTAGTGATGATAAGTATAGCGAAGAGCAAGCCAATCTAAGCGCAGACCACTCTGATCGCTCAAGACAGCTGCAGATCATAGTCATAAGCTCAACCGGTAGCATTGTAATGGACATCTTGACTCGGCTTTCTGAAGGTGGACAACAGCAATGGGATGGAACAAACAGGGGTACTCTCAAGGACTCCCTAAGGCTCTCTATTAGTCATCCACACGGGGTTTCGTTCCTGCCTTAACCTTATAATATAATGTAGCATGCATCTTGCAAATACTGTACGATGCAGCTTTAATTATCTTCCTAAGTTTATCAAGATGGACAACCATTCGCTAACAATCTTGGATTCAGAGAGTGCAATTCCCAATCACTTTCTGGCACTTTAATTGCAGCCCGTATGTAAAATAACATACAACTGAAAGTGCGGATACATGATTGCAGATGGTCGAACTGCTTATCGTACTTACCTACCTAGGTAACTTGTTCTGCTAGGTTGAAGGTCAAATTTAACCAGATGTCTAGTGGCTCACCCAAGACAAAGGTTGGCCGAACCCTGGATCTTACTTGGAAGTTATATGTCAGTCTTACTTAATGATGAAGCACAACTAACAACCATTACCTACCTAGGTAGTGATTGTTTCTAGCCTCAACTATGTCGCGGTTAATAATATGCAATCATAATGGAACCACAGGGTTCACTGGAAACACACTATGCTTTCCTTAAAGGACTTCCAGAAGGTACACCACAATTTCCTTACATTAGCAACGATGACATTTATGGGAAAACCAAGAGCCTCGAGCAAAATCTTGAGGCAGACGAAAACATCAGCCCATTTTTAGTTTTCTTGGACGTTCCAAAAGAGACATTCGACGAGGCCACTACTTCCGAAAAGTCACCCATAAAGCACTGTCGCTTTACCTACGCACGCCACCTGCAATGCCTGATCCTTGAAGTACTTTCGAAAGCGCACGAAGCGGCAAGAGAGGGTATGATATCTCTTTTTGACAGTAAGATCAGTGAGATGGGACTATATTCAACCCTAGAAAGACCGGGACCCGTCACTCGAACCTATGGCCAAGTCTCAAAGCAGCCAGATGCACAGTGGCTTCCACACGCCCCAAACGAGGATCCTTCGAAACCAACCGTTTTCCTCGAAGTCGGTTATTCGGAAACCCTGGGCCGACTCGAAAACGATGCGAAGAGATGGCTCACATGTCCAAGGTCACCACTTATGATGGTTCTCCTCGTCAAGGTTTATGAATACCCCAAGATCGTTACCCAAATACTGGCGGGCCTCCGAAAACAACAGTGGACTATGGCAGGAAACAATTCGGCTGCTACCATTACTCGGTCAGATGGTACAAATTATGTGGACGGAGCATTAGTTATGCCCTTCGAGTTCATATTCTGGAGAGAAAAGGACAAAGAGAACCCCAAAGAGAAAGACGTTGTTCTGAAAGGTCGGGACTTGGAAGCTTTTGCGGAATCTGTTTGGAGGACTCAAGGATTGATATAGTGCCAGCATAGGTATTATTTCAACTACTCCCACCTGCATTCTATTTCAGCATTCCTGCCTGTGTAACTATATAATTGCCCAAATAGGAAGAATGTTTGATCAATATGAGGACTATAAAAATAGACATTTGGTGATTGTTTCGGGCTAAGGAGCAAGAGGCTATGACAGCCCTTTGTTAGGCATATTGTTCAACCATTGAAGAGGACGAAGCCACAGATACCTACCACCACGGTGTTGTCTGATCAATTATTACCTTTTTATATTTTGTCTATATATACATACATTCATATACTATACTTCGTCAGAGGTCACATAAAAGCTCTTATGCACGTTGACCCCTTCTCGTGAATTTTGTTTTGGGTTCAGATCCGCCTGGCTGCTGCTCCTGCTTCCACCATTAGACGTATGGATTGTTGTAAATACCCCATGCAAATCATCAGGGTCAATATCGGGGCGCCAGTATTTCGTTGCATTTCGATCATGTTCAGAACGATTTGTCCCGTTCGCATTTCCACTGGAAAGAGGCATACTCTCGGTAACTCTCCTCGATCGTGTACCCCTGTAACTGCCATCACGGAACCACCTGAACAATGGACGTAGGGTTACAAGGCTTCCGGCCGTAATTCCAAGACCAGCTTCGACATTAGACCAGATTGAGATTTGAGTTGTTGCATCTGCGGGCCTTAGTCAATGTTTCCTCTCGAAGAACATGGCTCGGACGATCTTACATAGGAAATCAGGGTCCTTGTAGGTGTGAAGGAATGGAATGCGAACTATAACAGCAGCGCTGGCACTAAGTAAGGATGTCAGATGAGCTCAAGAGCATTACGTCCAACGGGTGGCAGCGCGAAAAAACTTACACGCATCCCATGCCCAGAATGCCTGCGAGGGCGAATTTAGTCCTCACGTTCATTTGCAATTTCCATACGAGAAGCGCAGGCAGGAGACCAAGTATAAGATCGCAAATTGTCGCCACAATACTATAGACCCACGCGATAGCAATAAGCGAATTAATGCTCATGCAACTTCCTTCCCCAGGGCGACTAAATCTTTGCCAGAAGAATTCCACTGGCTGGCATTGCAGCGTCAACATAAACCAGAACACCAGCCCAACAATTATAGATACCGCAATTACAGCCCAAAGGATCATCGAATGCAACTTGGCAACTGTGAGACGAAGGAGAGCCAGGGCGATTGAGATTTTCGCGACGACGCAAACGAAAACATAGCTTGTCTGGCCAAGCCACCACCACTATTCTGGTATGTCAGAGGAGAGCCAAAATCATCGCATTTATTGATAGTGAAACATACAAACAAAGCAGTATCAATATTTCCTGCTTTAGCCACATCTTCGACATGCTCGCCCATTCCATACAATGATCCCGTAATACCACATAGCGCAAATAGAATATTCAACGCCTGCCAAAGGATTAGCATGTATAAAATGCAGTACTTACGCGATCACTTAGGATACCACACACCATTGCAAACACCATCAGAGCATCATCCCACCCAAAGGCTTTTACCACCTTTAATCGGACAAAACATCGCAGACAAACAGCAATAAAGGAAAGACAGAGAAAGACAACAGTGACGACGAAAATCGACTCACTGCGGCCTTTAAGCTCTATCATACTTTAGACAACGGTTGTAACCTTGGGTCCCAAGGAAATCCGAGTTGCATTGTCCCACGAGATAAGCAGATGAGTGCTCAGAGATCCCAATATATCGTCTTAGTGAGGTGAGTGCACGGCGGTTGTTAAAAGCCGAGAGGAAAGAACACGCTTCAAAAGAGATAAAAGTCAAGCATGATATTTCAAAGGCAATGCCAAGGACCAGGCAGGGCCAGTTTCGCGATTCTGCAACGACTGCAACGACCTTCGAGTGGGGTTTGGCCACGAGCTTCCTTAACAGTCAGAATAATTCGAAGCTAGAATCCTAAACGAATACGCCAATTACAACTGTGGATCGCTACTCCAAAAGGCTACCCACAATGCAGGCTATCGTATCAGCATTTTAATTGGCGGATGTGTTCTGCATATCGATCTGCCAGCTAGTAGATTCGAAGGTGGATGCCGGTCTTCCTGACACGATATTAAGATCCACCGTCCAGTTCGCTATCATTTAACAGTTTAGGATGTCGTTCAATTCCAGAACTTGCTCGGAAGAAAAGGGGCACTTCCATCAGGGGCGCCTCATCCAGAACGGTTCGTGGGGTCACTATCACATTAGCCAAGGAGGCAAAGCCGCGGCAGAAAGTGTCTCGGCAGAAAAACAAGGTTCATGCCACACTGACACCCAAGTGGCGTATGGCGAAACGGTGTGTATTGAGTTTGATAGGCCGATATTGTTGAAATCCACCAGTCTAGCCCACTTGGGGGATGAACAACCGAAGGCTACGACGGGAAATTGCCATTTTGAACATCTAGATCGCTAAATGGCGGTTCGGGTTCTCACTCGGATAGCCCCGGGGTTGTATCTCGAACGAAATTCTCAAAACGGATATTGGACATGCATACCTAAGTACCCTTCGGGCCTATCTGACATCGGAAAATCCCCAGTTATTATGAACCATGGTACAAGCTTGTGTCAATCCCTCCTGTGAAGAACATTTGATATCAAACCCCCAGCATATGCCAAGAGTATGTTAAATTTGATCCACAAGCCATGAAACATAATATTCGATTTCGGTCTTGCACAAACAATAACCGCAATCTTTAATAGTGTGGATTGATAGCATCGTGCCAATGCCCACCCTGGCTCTGTACTGTGTATTTCCAGGTGGTAAACTACTGGTAGTGGATCTCAGTCTAAAAAATTGACTGGATCGGCAGGCTGATCGGCAATAACCTGCGAGTTTTGGATATTGCGGGAACGAAGAAACTTCGCGATGAAATTAGCGGCACTGGGCAATTCACACTGAGCCCCATATTTGATACACAATGAAGAAACAGGTGCGACTATCGAAAATCGCCCAAGTATGTCAAGGCATTTACCGATTCAAGATCCTTTTGCTTGAGAGATCAATGTTCTTGAGATCTGACATCGGCTAATAGTATCTAAGATCATTAATTGTACCAACTAGAGAGTAGGCTAAACAGGCAGCGAAGCCCATCAGCCATAGCATTTTTCTGCAGTCTTCAAGAAATGATACTGGCCTGTAAGTCAACATACTAAGTTGTGTATACGAAACTGGGAAGTGGCGATTGTTTTAGCCAGGAGACTCGACTAAACCCCAATAGTTCATAGTTCCAACTGCCGACAATCAATTAGGGATCGCTGCTAAGGTGATTTGCCTGAATCATGAATTTTGACCGAAGCCAAATGCATAAGTTGTACAGCGACTTATCCTTGGCATTATTCACTCACCGCTTTCCTTGATTGAGAAATCCCGCCGTTCACCGCCTTCATTTTGCCACCCACCCTTGTTTTTGATTATTCATTGCCACAAGTATGTATTGTCGTTTAGTTCAAAAATACCTAATCAATTAACTCGACACTCGGGCCTTTCACAAACTTTCAATGGGGGAGACTTCCTCGGCTTTGCGCTTCATATTGTTCTCCACCATTTGGAATCGGCTACATGTTAACCAGCTATGGAAGCTCGGTGACCATATCCAGAAAAGCTAGTGAATGAATATATAAGCAAAGCAATAGGAACCAAACACCCGCAGTATGTAACGGACAACCCAAAGCGAGGAAGACAGGATTCAAGATAGCCCACTGTGCTATATTATCCGTCCGCTATTTCGGAGACTAAACTTTCTAGGCGAAATATCTGCTATGCGTGTTTACTCAGACCCTAATGTATATGTGCCCTACCAGAGGTATGCTGTTGAACTTTGTACAATGTCAACAAGCGGTTAATGTATGCGCTAGAATAGATGTACAAGAAAGGTCATTGCACAAATTGCGTATATGTCGTTATCAAGGCATGGGTTGAATAAGCCCGACTAGTGTGTTGTCCGGTCTCGCTCCTCAGCATCACCATTACCATTGGGCCTCCTTGCGGCCCTGGAAGCTCTTCAGGATGGTCACCCTCTCTTCAAGGGCCTTTACCTCTTTCTCAAGAGAAGTCTGAACCTTGGCATTGTCGTCGCCCAGCTTCGCGTAAAAGTCCTTCCGGTAAGGAGTGGCAGACATGGCAGCAGAGAAAATGGGCTTTACCACGAACGAGTGATGTGGCTTGAGGGTGTTGCCGTAGGCATCTCGGAATGAATTGGAGAGTTCAACCTCGGGGTTGTCGATGTTGTGGCGAAGAGATTGGGCGGTGAAATCAAGACCACTATGGTTCCAATAATGTCAGTTATATAGACTCCATGGACTATTATGGCGCGATGGAGGTTTTAATGGCATATCCAATCCATGACGAACGAGGGGTACCATACCGGACAAGCCAGACCAATCCTTCAGTGGCGACATGTTTTCCGGTTTTTAGCTCATTCAAAACCAGAGCTTGGAGCGTCTCCGACTCGCCTGGAGCCGCAAGTTGCCTGTCCCTAACTTTCTGGGGAAGAGTTAGAGCATGTCACAGTACATTGCGGGGTAGTTATGGACCTTGATGTTGCCAAGTAGATCACTCTTGACGGGAGTAAACGCCTTCGACCCAAGAAGATCTGGAGACATCATGCGATAATTAGCAATTGGACAGAGACTGGCAATGTAAGCCCTCAATCTCCATACCAAACAAAGTCGTCAAAGACTCCGAAGCATCAAGAAATTCCGTGGTAGAGATTCCATTATCATTAGCGGCGTCAATAGGTACATCAGCGAAGGATCGCTTGATGGTATCAAACCAAGTACCACCTGGAGGAAAGGACGTCATTATTGCTGAAGCTAGAGGTATGTATGAAGGATAACAGGTACAGATAAGTCTATGGAGGAAAGGAGAATGGTTGCCAGGATCAAGGTGAGCATCCCACAACTCACACCGCCAGTACCTGGTACGAAAGAGAGGGACACGTAAGCGTCTGGACCAATCAGAGTGGGGCACTCAGGGTCCTTATTTTGCCATTTTAGGCATGCGAATGCAAACGGTGCAAACTACAATTTATTCCAACTTCCAGCTTTGTGACGTCATAGCTGAAGCTCTTTCTTACAATTTAGGCTTCAAAAGCACTGAACCTCAGAATCAATTACATTTAACTATCATTGTCACTGGTCAATTATTAATTAGTCTGTTGCATTAAGTCTTTTTTGCTTATGTATTATATTGGTCTCATTTGTACCCTCCTTCCTAGACCAGAAATAGTGCCATGAGCGCTTCAGAGTCCGCCAATCAACATAGCAATGACCAACTGGAAACTGATCCACGGAGTTTCTTTCATGAACATCATCATGGCTTGGAACCTGAATCTCATACGACGCACAAATTGGTATTTGATCTTATACACTGGATACCTCTATAAATTTCTAATATCTCTTGATAGTATCATGCTCCTGCACCCCATCTGCATATGACAAGCAGACGCTTCTTCATCGGGCCAATTCCAGAGGGGTGGTTGCAGAATCACCGCAAATCCTGGTTTAAGAAAAGGCTGAGTTTTAAGAATTACTCATCACGGACGGTTTCTTTTGCTGCAGATCCTGTCATTGAACACTACAGGGCCAACCCCCCAGATGAAACTGAACCCTTGTCTCCAGTACCAGAGCAGGATCTTATCTTCACGGATGGCACAGAAAGTGATCAGCCAGACAACGATCACGGCAACGATCAAGTTAGCGAGTCTGATGAGGCCAAAGCAGCGCCTGCCTCCAAGACTCTTCAAACAATAGCCTACCCGTTGAATGAAACCGATGAAGTTCCACAACCACAAGACTCGGATGGGCTTCAGCAAACTGAATCCAACCCAAAAAACTCTAATAATGCATCCGTCGATACAAAGCGACGTGCCTCCTCCTCATTCTTTACTGCGAACGAATCTGCCCTAGATGGCCCCGATGATGGCCAACCTTCAACAAGCAAACGTGGCCAACAGCAAGCAAACAACGATAGCCAGCAAACTTTGAATATTCCAAGTGTTGGTGAACCCAGCCAGGAAAGTTCAGCGATGTCGGCAAGCGAGGCTGAATCAACACAGGCCCTCCTTAAATCCAAATCACGGCCTAGTCCAAAAACCAGACGGTCTGATTATACCTCTAACACCCTTGACGAACAAGAGCCCCAGGGTGACGAGACTAGTGGAAACGAGGGTTCAGACTATGGAAGACAAGCAGATCGAAGATTCTTTTCACCTTTGTCTAACAAGGTGGCCAAGTACAACATAGATGACAATTTCATGGATAAGAGACGGCGAATGCATGCTCGGATGGTACGGACCCAGGACGGTATTGCTGCAAATAGGCCACGCCGAAGGAAGAGGCAAGTAGGTGAGATCATCAAAGCAGAAAAGATGCTTGTCCGTGTTGAAGCTACTGTGCAGAAAGTTCTTCCGGAAGACTACAATGAACTTGACAGTCTCAGGATGGAGACCATGTTGGTGGATAAGTGGCGAGAGTTCCTTGTGGTATGCAGGAAGGTCGCAGATGAGAATGCGCCTTTTTCACTCCAGATGTATAAAACGCGCGTTATTCCAGAGGGCCAGAACCCGGCCGCGAGAACAAAGCCATATTATGAAATTCACCTGAACCGCAAAGAAACGGGGGTGAACCTTTACTCTTCTCTGGATAAGACCCTTGTCCTGTGGCGTCCCTGCAAAATTGGAACGAAGATCTATATTATGCGCCCGAAATCTGCAGCGCACGCAATCGAATGGTATACTTTTATAAGACAATCCCTCGGCTGGGAGCGCCCATCTTCTCTTCCAATTGGCGTCCCTGACCTTGACGTGGCACTCATTTTCAAGAACCCCTTTGCGCAATTATCCAACCTTACATCCAAAGACGACCGTGGGGAAGGTAACGGGATCCTTAGCCGTGCGGCTGCGGAGGAACCATATGTAGCTCAGGCTATTATACGGGGCTGCTTGCAAATGCTAGAAAATCGGCCTGAATGGGCCGATGTATTGCGCCAATGGTCCGATACCGAGAGAATGGGCCTTGCTTGGAAGCGCTATGACCGACTGGAGTGGGTGTTTGGTGTTAATGAAAAGAAAATGTACGGATCAATGGCAATGGTCAAATCCCACGAGCTCGAACTGCGACCGAGACAGCATTATCCAACTACTGTGAAACATGACTCTGGTAATACGGAGGACGAACCACCGCCGGTGGAAGGGTTTCTGATCCGTCTCACCTCCCAAAAAGGCGTCCATCAACGAATGAATAAAATGTTCTTCAAGCGATTGTACTTTTTCACGCAAGATCATTATCTGCTATTCTCAAGACCGTCAAAAGCCCTGCCACCACCACCGCCGAAGTTGGCAATTGAGGACTCTAATATACCTTCGTCGCAGGACATTTTAAAGAAAATGCCCCTTTCATACGACGTCGATCCATATCCGCTTCGAAATGGGGAGGTTACTTGGCTTTCTAGTGGTAATGATCAATTCGTCAAAGGTCATGATGAAGAGGCGTATGCCCAGGCGCAGAGGAATATCCACAACCTCACCCAGGCGGATGGGTACATTGATCTCTGCCGAGTAAAGGAGGTGCGCCAAGTACAACGTGGCAGTTCTCCAGCGGATCCGAACATTGGAGAAGGATCGGACATCGAGTTCAATTGTGAACAGAGGGACACCCGACGTGACGATGGTGCTACAGGCCAATTTGATGACGACCGGACCTTTGAGATGTTATTGGATAACAATCTGGTCGTTCGCTTGCTAGCATACAATGAGGTTACTAGAGATGAATGGATCAGGCGGCTCAAAGCTTTGGTCAACTACTGGAAGGCTCGCTCCATGGCGGATGCTGCGGAACTTAAGGGAATCCGACAACGCAACCTGGAGCTCCTTGATATTGACGAGAATATGGAATCAATTATAGGACAATTCGCAAGAAAATGGGAAGTCAAGAAGGCCGAGGCATCACCGCACTTACACAACATGTGTAACCTGCTAGGATGCCGGACCATCAAGGTATGTGTGTATCCCTCACTTGCTAGCATAGCTAATTGGTCAAGATGTCCGGAAATCTCTATCGCAAGCCCCGTCGTCATTCAACATTCAAGCATTGCAACGTCATTCTAACCGCTGGAAAGCTTCTCATTTTTCGAAGTTCCCTGAGGAGTCGCAACGGCGTCGATCTCGCACATATACACCACGAACTCGAAACCAGTATAGATCTTGAGAACTGTTATATATACTCTGGTTTCCTGACCGATTCAGATCTGTTGTATGCAAATCAGACATTTGACAGCAACCACCCCGGTCTTCATGCTTTGCCACGTATTTACCTCTCGTCGGACGTTTATACTAGCTGCGATGAAGACACAGCAATCACTTTCGTTATTTGGCAACCTCGGCAGAAGAATTATTTCCGGGCCCAGGAATCTGATAAACAAGGAGAAACCAAACAGACCTTGCGACATGTCTCAAAACTAGGTGTCCATGGACGGGTCACCGTTTTCCGAGCTCGCAGCCGAGTGGAGAAGGATCGTTGGGTATTAAGTATTGCTGCTGAGATAGACCGGATACAGGAGACCAAGAAGGAGGATATTCGAATTGTTACTCCATGATGTACGATACTAGACATAGGCTCACAAGAAGCGATGTGAGGCCCTTGGAGGTTTAGATCAGCCTAGACTAAGCATATCAGTATATAATAATACACATATACTAGATTTTTCCGCAGAAACTTCGAAACTTTTCTCTTTGTTTAGTACTTAGGGGTCGTTTTCAGAACAGACTGAGTTGCTCATTGAACACTCCGACACTCACTGAGCACTCACTGAGCGCCCTCGGAGCATGTCCTGAACGAATACTAGATAGTGGAGGGATCCAATGTAAAAGTTCGGACCATTTGCAGAAACAGGTTCTGTGTGTGTATTTAAATACCGTCCTGTGTGTATCACAACATAGAATCTACTCAAAAACCGGCCTCTCGAACTTAACAGCCTCTTTCGTAACCCTATCTCTCACATTCTTCCGGTAATCCTCACCATGTTTATGATCAGGATCGGCACTGTCAAAAACCCCCTTTTCCCAATCTGCCCAATTCAACCACCTAAACTTCGGGCGCAGTACCGCAATTGCTCGCCCGGTAATAAGACTAACACTCACAGGCCCATAAGAATTACTGTCAAGTGACTTCCTAGGATCATCTGCATCGCCCTCAAGCCAGACATGATTAAAAGGCACGATCTGCGATTCCTTCAAGTACGGTTCTCGAGCAGCAATTCTATCCCCAGGGAGACCAATTACACGCTTCACTGCTACATGAGCAGGATTCGCAGGTGACCTGTATACCATTCATGGGAATCAGCAATCCAATCCATTCCATTCCATTCCATCCTCTACAAGTTCAAGCACCGGGACTCGGAAAGAAAAGGGAAACAGAAAAATACCGAAACGTAACAACCATCCCACGCTCGAGCCTTCTCCTCTTCTCCCAATTCCACGGCCAAGAGGTCCACGGCCACATACTAACAAGGACCACATCGCTATTCGTGTGTGTCTTCTCATACCCCTCGTTGAGATAGGGAGTCATAGATTGACCCTTGACCCAGACGACTTGCAGAACGTGTTCGGAAAAGAACATGCCGATGGGAATGAGCGGCGCGACGTAGCGAAGGACGCGGCATGTTCGACGAATTGAGTATGGGAGGGACGAGTAGGTTGAGCGGAAGGAGGAGAGGAATGAGCGCCGGGTCTTGGGTTGCTTGGGTTCTGGGGGTTCTGGGGGTTCTGGTGTAGCAGAGTTTGGAGGCCAGTGCGATCCAACATTGAGTCTAGAGTGTGGGCTTTTGTTTCTGGTCGTCGGACAACTCGGGGTTTTCTGGCCTCTGGTCGACGCGATTGCGTTTTGTCGGGCATGATGGTTTAAAGGTGGTTTTGGCGGTGGTGTTTCAAGGTTTGTGATACGCACGGTGCAGTTGTTTGTAGATATTACAGTAGAGTTACATCGCACGGGACGGGGCAGTCTGGAGGGCAAGAAACAAATCTATAAGGAATACATATTGCGTAGAGAATTGAATGGAATTAATAGGCAGTTGCACAATTCGAGGATCCGATTATCATTGGAGATAACGGAACTTAGAGTGATGTTTGCATAATTTGCATTGGATGATCATTTTGGAATGTCAACATCTCAACACTAAAGTAATTGATGCGAAATTGGCCTAGGAAATACCAGTAAAGAAACGCCACGATAACCTAATGACAAACGCCGGCAGCCAAGTAATCCCATTGAACACGATGAAATCACAGAGCCATTCAACTACCAGTCTTTCAGAAGGAAATTTTCTCCAGTTTGCGATTCATCCATATCAATAATCCCACTTGACTGAACGCTTTGCACATCAGCAGCAGACGGTGCCCTCTCAACCTTGACTGGTTCATCGTCCAAACCTTCAATGTGTCCACCTTCGGATTTGTCGACCTGTTCCCAGTCATCTTCACTCTTGTCTTCGGCCCTACTACTGATGCTCTGTCCAAGATCCTCTACGTTAACCTTCTGTTTCTTAGCTTCTGGTTGGTCGTGCAGCGCAGGGTCCGCGGTAGGTGGGTCAGGAAGCTTTGCTGCGAGAATTTCTGGCGACGGTGAGGACTCACCATCAGATTTTGGCTGGGCCTCGGAACGCTGGCCGTGGATGTCTTGATCTGTGGGCGGGAAGAACTTGCTAAGAAAGGGTCAGCTCGTGCTCAGCGAATTTAGGACCAGTGCACTCACGGAATTGCGCCTTCGTAGAATTCTTCATCCTGGCGGGCGAAATTGCAGAAAATGACCCTCTCCAAAACGCCACCCTCATTGGCTTCTAGGAACTTCCGCACCTCATCCAGGACAGCATGTGCCGCGTCAGCACCCGGATAGCCATAGACGCCAGTGCTGATGCCAGAGAATGCAATGCTTTTCATTTTGTTCTCGACGGCCAGCTCCAGACTGCGACGATAGCAGCTACGAAGCAGGTGTTCAGGGCGGTCCTCGGAGTGATACACAGGCCCAACGGTGTGGATGACACGCTTGCAAGGGAGATTATAAGCATCTGTGATCTTCGCATCACCCGTTTTGCAACCACCCAGTTTGCGACACTCCTTTACTAGGTCTGGACCCGCGGCGCGGTGGATGGCACCATCGACGCCGCCGCCTCCAAGGAGGGATTTATTGGCAGCATTGACGATACAGTCAACCTGAAGCTTTGTAATGTCACTGCGTATCAGGGAGACGACATCATTGAAAGCTTGTGATGGGTGATTGATGGGATTGGAAACGGGAGTCAACCGATTCAGTTTGTAGAGCAGAGAGGCAGTGGGGATCTCGGAAACGGGGATGAGAGATGCCATGATGGACTTGAGGAATTCGAAAATCCTATGGAGATTCAACTAAATGAGAAGAAGGGTTAACCCATCAGACTGATAGGATTCGAACTGTAGGATGAAGAAGCAGTGAATGGCCCTCGAGGTACTCGAAACACTTATATCAACTGTCACGAGACAGGTGGGGAGCTATCTACACGTGATTCTTATCGATGTCTATAATTCTGCCAGACCTATGGGGATTCACGTTGCATAGGCGTGTTGTTTACTATGCTAGCTTATGTAGGCGGTAGGGAAGGCGGAGACTCATACTATATTTCCACCCTGTTAGTATGTTGCTTTATTCACATCTACAAGTGGGAAATTGAATGGATGGGTTAGAGCATCTGCGTGCATTAACTGCATTCGATAGCTCTGAATTCTTTCCTTCCTTCCTTTTTCACTCATGTGGAAATCCATGGAAGCTGGGAATTCCAACCCAAATATTCAAAGCCAATAGCAAGCATGTCCAAGAAACCTTCGCCATATACTCACACTACATGAAAGAATCAATCACGACGGACAATGTACACCACAGTTCAATCGGCCCCGATGATATTCGACCTGCAACTGCTAAAGCAACATGGTCTTCCCGTTTCTCGTTGCATTAAGCGAGGACCCTGATACGTCTGAAGCTCTATCATACTTCTACCTTGCTGTTTGGAGGACAGGCACTGTCGTATATATCGACAGTAGAGGTGTCTGTTTCTTCTGAGTACACCAGCCGTGGAATTGGAATTTGTCTTCTACATGGCATATTTGTAGAGGTGGATTTGGGCCAAGGCCTTCCGCATTGCTGATTCGAGCAGCGTCTGAATGATGCCGTCGCTCGTATGGAGTTTGGATGGCCCACAGTGCGAAAAGTCATTGCTGGTGTGTCAGATGAAAGTCCAGAACTGAATATGAGGAAGGGAAGTGGCTAAGTAGTTCAATGGTTCGAGGAGATTGGCTTTTGTCGAGAAGGAAGGCTCAGTAAGGTTGGGCTCAAACTTGGGAAGTGGTATATGTGATTACTTCGTTTACCTGCTGGCAAGTAGTTTTATTGCGTAATTGCTAATTAGATTAATTCATACTAGCTAGGTTTGATTTTGCTCACTACAATACAGTCTCGCTGGATTTGATTACCGATCATTAGTTTCCTCCATCTTCCGTCCTTCGAGCAAGATTATTAATTGATTGGTCATCGTGGTCGCACAGTTTCAGAAGAGAGTGCTGATGGCTGCTCTCTATTTGTTGAAAACACTGCCATGTGTTCCTGTCTGATCATGGCTTTGGATCCAATTCTCTGCTTTGGCCTGCACAAGTTCCCATGTATCCTTGCTCTCTGCAAAATTATTCTCTAAAAAGGCTATCACTAACATTGTTGCCAGGATTGTAGCATTGTTGTCATTTCCAAATGGGTCTTCAGCGGGAGCTATTCCACGTAGTTCTTTCATAATCTTCTCCTTGACATGAGCTTCGTCTAGTTCAAGAATATTCAGGAGTTGCGTAGACCATTTCCAGAAACCGTGGAAGGACTGCAATTCAATGATGGCATGCACCTTGTTTGGTGCAATTGTTAGGTCTTCATCCAAAAAGTCCCCTAACGATTTCATATTAGCAGAGCTCAAGGAATATATCGCGTTCCCTGCCTGATGAGCCATAAAGGGATTTTTAGTGGACGCACCAGGAAATCCGCTATAAGATGATTCGTCTCTGTTATCAACAAAACATGCCCCCCTCGCTCTCTCTGGGGGACTCGCGGAAGGAGAGTTGTCATTCGAAGGTCCTGTGCTACTTAACGGGACCGCCTGTTGATCTATTGCGCTACGAAACAAGGCCCTTGGGCTCCCTGGACTACCGAATGACCGAGGTCCAGTATTACTAACGGGAGAATTCAGGACAGTGCGCGCCATACAAAACCTGGCCCTTGGTAGGGCTCCCACACGGCCACCACCACGGCTACCACGGTCACAGTGCCGTTGATTAGGTGATTGTAGATAATTCCCCTTCACCAAATCCCCTGCAACAATTCCAGGCTTCTGGACCTTCACGCTCTGAAACTTCGCGGATTCGTTTTTCTCCACGGCGACGAAAGAGCAGTGTTTCCCAGTGACCTGGAACTGAGTCCCAAGGCGCTCACACTCACGAGCCATGAGACCGTTCTTCTTGCTTTGGCCTACGTTTTTGGTCTGTTCTTCCAGCCATCCATGTCCTTCTTCTAGCTCCCGTACTGCTTTCCTGCAAGCGAGCTGATGGATAATTTCACCTTTCCCAATATCCTGGATGGGGATCCTCAGAACTAGTGGGCCGTGTTTCGAAGTAGCTCGGAATACAAGAGATTGTGGAATACGACCCGAAGTCCGAGGGTCTAAGAGGATGTACGCGGACAATCTGATGAATGGATACAGATTGGGGATTTTTGATGGTGTTTGAAGTACATCAGGCAGAGGTATGGAGGGAAGGTCGATTTCACGCACAGGCTCAATGCTGATGCTAGGTTCCTTGTACTCACTGTCATAAAGAGAGATAGGTTCCCGTGGGACAGGCTCTGGGGAAGTTGTCTTCTCAGTACAGCTAGGCGTGGGAGACGCTAGTACTGAGATAGGTTCATCAACGGGATCAACCAATTCAAATTCAGTTTCAGTCTCCAAGGGAGCGTCGTACTCCACTTCCAGTTTGTAGTCATGAATATGTGGCATCAACGCTCCCTTCAACATGCGAACAACCTTCCGGTCGATTTCTTCATAGTTCAGGACAGATTGAGAAACCATTCCCGGCTCTGGCGATACCTTCAATAAGTGAATGTGACGCTGCATCCCCAATTCCGAGCGTAAAGAACCGAATCTTGTTCTCTGATGATGCATCAGCGACAAACGAGAATAGCTCATCCTGGTTCCAGATTGCGCCATCAGTTAGTATCAGGACCTCCAAGTCCTTATCGCCCAGCCTATTGTTGACAGTGGCTTCGACAGCGCCATGCATTTCTGTGCCGCCCATATCTGCCTCTAATAAGTCCGCCAGTTCATTAGCTCTTTTCAAACTCTGTTCGTCGTATGGAACACTGTGCGGCGAGAAAAACTGACGTATGTTTCCAAATGAACAAATATTGGAGTGCACGCCTAGGGGGAGAGATTTTAAAAAGACCTTGAGAGCTGATCGAAGTGTTGGAATTTTGGTCATGCTACCGCTTCTATCTATGATAAACACGATCTCAAGACTGTTGCTAGGGAGATTGAATTTGGGGACCAGCGTAGTCATCAGAGCTCTTTGATTGGGGATAGTTGGATGTGTCTCAAGGAGAGCATGAGGTTTATCCTGTCCATCTGCATTGACTTTGATGACGAAGTCACGGTCCAGGAATGCATTGTCACCAGCAAGATGGAGACTTGCAGAAGCTTGATGAGGCTCGAAAGTAGATTCAGGCGAAGCAGACGTCCTTTCAAGCAAAATTTTGATAGGATGGCTCGGCGAGTCGATCCCTCTGATAGTCGACCCTTTAGGGACAGCTACATCGACTGTAATAGAGACACCATGTCTCTCGGCAGGCAAAGCTGACGATGAGATGTGCGTATCAGGCGTAAGAAACCCATAGCGAGGGGCGATCACATTTGGGAGAGTGTATCGGACACCATCGCTTTGAGCGTCCTGCTTCAGTTCTTCAATGAAAGTAATCTTAACAACCACCTTACCGTCAGCAGCAACATTACCGAGTCTTATCACGAACACATCTGGAGCACTAGAGGGATGGTCTAGAATACCTGCCGTCTGGCCCAGATCGACAGCTTCGCGGTATTCGGCGTCTGCTTTCGCTTTCGCCTTGACTTCTCCCTGCAGAACCCGGTCTTCAACGTGACAGATGAATCCTACGACACTGACGCCATCATAGAGAGGGAAAGTGTATGAGAGTTCTTTGATGGGACCATTACTGGATGGATTGATAAATGTCTGGGTGAGGATAGTGCGCGAGGTGGAGATAGAATTGTGGCATGGGCATTCAGATTGACTTGAGGGAGAAACGAAGGGGAATAGGAGTTGGCTGGGTGATAATAGCACCCAAAGGAAGTAACCATGTTGGATAATAATTGATGAATTCAATTTGAATATCAATAATTTCGAGATGAAGATGAATAATTGGTAGAAATGAGCCGTTGAGAAGCTTTTATAGAGCTTATAGCAAGCAAATGACTCACTGTTGGTTGTCAAGGCAAGAGCTACTGGAGGTTAGTCCGGGCGTTTAAAGCCTAAACATGAGGTTTAATCTATGATAGGGTGTAAAAAGAGAAAGCCTAGACTCAGAGAGTACCTGGGTAGAAGTCATCATAGTATATGTGAGTCATTAAAGCTGTAAAATTGACATCATCGGAGAAGGTAGTGTCTTTGTCCGAGTAGGCAGCAGTAACAGAGCAAGTGAAGCCTTCACGGGTTTTCCTATAAGGCTGTAAGGCGACAAGGCAGCAAGGCAGACAATACCGCACATAGCCACAGGCTGAAATATTCAGAATTATTGAAGAAATGCAAATACCAGAAGTGTATGTATGTATTTAACAATACCTGCTAACTGTCACAATACCGCTAGATTAACTTCGACTAGTATGCGATTAGTCAGGAATACATGTAGGCAGTGAAGAGATCCCTTTGCTTTTCACCAGTAGTATTAGAGATTCTATTCCGAAGATTTGGAATTTGGAATTTAGAAATCCTTCGTCCGTTGACAGATTAAAATCTGAGCGAGTCTCAGATCGATCTCAAATAGTGGAGCTTACCCACCAAGTCTGAAACCTGAGTTCAATAATGCAGGATGAAAAAAGGATACCGTGTTATTATTCGGGTCAGAAGTCGAATTCCCCTCATGTTCATGTCTTATCATATGATAAGTCTACTATTTTTATTGCGATAAGGATTTGATCTACCATGTAGGAACAGAAAGAGTAGATCAGTCTCGGAAACAGGCGTATATATAGCCCTACTTGCCCACTAGATACAGTGTGTACTATGATACAATACTCCGAGTAAACATACAAGCAAAAAAGTTTAAACATTGAGTTAGTTAGGAGAACATCACTCCCGAGTCCAACCAACTTATGAATCATGATGCAATACTCCGATCAGATCTGACTGATGCGATGCCAAGTTGTTCTGTATTACCTCGCGTAAAAAATGCCGCCCGATTCTCTGATCTACCATCAACCTACATGAGCATCTGCTAGATTTGTCATTTTCGCCCCCATTTTTTGTCATTCCCTTGTTCCACCGCTTTGATGGCAAACAGGGAAAGAAAAACCCTTAAACCAAGCCTTCGAGAAATTCCTATCAGGGTAGGATAATCGACCAGCCTATATTATTACGACATACAATACACCCCCAGCATAAACTAACTCCACTAATCTCCGGAGAAGAATCAATAGTCAAGCCACCGAACCACTGATCTTAAACTCCCCAGTGCGCTCGAACCATGGTTCGTTACCGCTTTCCAACCTTCCTCCGGAATGGGCCACTCCTAACTAACTCAGGAGCCGCGCGCGTGGCTATTTAGGTTATTTAATTGAGGGAGCCAAGGATCCACCGTGACAATAATAGTGATTCTGCAATGAGATTAGGGAACCCCGTATACGCAACGCTGAGGCAAAAAAAAATATCCACGCAAACACAAGGCGAAAAAGCCCACAAGCCGGAACCCGGGATCCGAGTTCCAACCGAGAAGCCGCACCGGGCATCTCTTGGCCAGTGGCTACAAACTTCCCCCTGACAGAGAACAGAGCAACGGGCCGAGAGAAGAAGAGATCTATCGATCTGGTGGAAGGATAGAGTTTGAAACGTGGCAGATAGTGTAACACTTGTGTGTGGAACATGAATGAATACCCCTTACTAGAGCTGGAAACTGACGATATGATCTCAGGTCCCTGACTCGAATTTTGTGGAAAAGGTCCCCGACAAGCGCATATGGCGCTTAGCTTGGCCTCTAATATGCGAGAAAAGCCCATAGTTCGGGGTTTAACTCCAGCGGATCTTTTGGTCGCTATGGCATGATCAACTTGGATTTCTGGAACCAACGTGGAATCTTCTCCAATCAATAATAAAATAATAATAATAATAATCGTCTGCATTAACTTTGGTCGGACCAGACTTTACAAATCCTTAAATCTGAGTTTTTGCCGTTCGTCTCCCCGAATGATCGATGGCTCGTGGCGATGTTAATTAATTCAATCTAAACCTGAGACTTTCTTTGGTGGACTGTCTAGGATATATCATACGATTGAATTCACATATTCGGCCCGCTTAATTAACGCCATCGGCAATACTCTATCTACGGCAATAGCTCCGGCTTCCAAGAAACGTGCCAATTCAGCAATCCCCTACTAGTTAGGAGCACTAGTACTTGGGCGGCTATCTGTGTGGTGCAGATTGTCTTGTAGGGTCCATACAGATCCGCACTAATGCAAGCCAGGGAGATGCATTCCAGACAAACCCGATGCTCCGAGCCGTGTAAGATCCGATACGATCGAATTATGTTGTTAATTCCTAAGGTATCTGAATGGTACGTTGTCGAGATAGGTAAGAGCCAAGCGAAATACTGAAACTAAGCATGTCGTATGATCCACTAGATGGTATCCTTCTACGGCCCCTACTCGCGTACTCTGTATTTTACTAGCACATACAGATGGATCGATCAGCATATAGGCTCAGATCTGCAATACAGTATACGAAGGCAAAGAGGAGCAACCCTAACATGCCTAAACTAGTATTTCCTCAATGCTTGTATAGGTGTAGAACCAGAACCAGAAACCAAGTCCTGACCTAATTACAATAGTCTATCGTATAGTGCTCGAGGCAGGTCCCACCTTCATTTATATCTACGAGACGTAAACGGTGCTTACCACAGCCTGAGATCTGGTTCTACCTGTTTCAATATGCAGGCTAACAGCTCCAGTATTTAAAATCTCACCAGCATATCCTCCTTCTCATTACAATCGGATGAGAGGTGAGTAAATGGACGAGAACAACACCCAGTAGACACATTGATTGATTGGCTTTCCAAAGACAAAGCAGGTGGTTTATCCAGATAGGAAAACGTTGACGATCTATCCGATAGCACAAGAACCCAGTTATCCAGCAATATTAGGGCTCGAAAGAGAGTATCTCTATTCATATTAAACAGAATAATGTCGGGGAAGTAAAGTTGGATGAGTGGGTGTGAACCAGAAATAAGAAAATTGGGGAACACATGGTCGAAATAGCTCCTGGAATGGATACATATCCACCGACCACCACGTTCTGCACGGGTTAGGGTTTAAAAGAGCTGATACCTATATCTAAATGGGATTTGGCGCGCGTGTGTTATAACTTCCTGTCATGACTGAGACACATTTGAAATATATTCGTAAACTAGCGTAGACGCAGGATTGACGTGATCTACTTCTCACTACTAAGGTGGGATATTTTGCCGATGGAATTACAGATTCGTAGGAGTGGGGGAGTCGATCGACGCTTTGAAGATCACAAGGCTATATTGTACTTCTGCTCGACTTAGCCGGACGTTTTACCACCAGTTGGTCCTCTTATTGAACTATCTCATTGCATCATCACAGTGTATCGGATCAAAATAAAAACAACCAGGAAAGAAAATATAGAATAGTTCAGTCATTGTATGGACCAGTCTTAACCCCAAACAAGACATGAATGCATCGAAAATATGTAGACAACGCGAATGCAAAGATGGCAAAACTGGGGTATAAATGGTAAAACCTTCGAGGGCAGTGTAACAACAAAACCAAACCAGTGTATATAGAAAACTGCAAATGCGGAAACAAATGATCTATCCTGGTGTCATCTCCCTCAACGCATAAGGGTATTAAGAATCGACGGTAGTCAACAGAACGACGGCCAGAAGGCCAAGGGGAAACAGGTCGTAATCATAATCCAACCCAACCAATAAAATAATCACACAATGCCGTCAGAAGATAAAGACCAGTAAAACAAAACAGAAGGGTTGTATCAAAATGAATCAGGTCACAGAACGCCTGCCCATTCTAATCCCCTAAACAACGCCACATGAAATAGGAGGCTGAGACATATGCTAATGGCTTCTCGGTGACGCAGAGTCTAATGAGTTCTTGGGTTTCAAACCAGACCCCAAGGATGACGCCTTGTTAGCGCCCATCTTGCGTGTTAATTTGGCATAGTGTAAACCACATGCGTTACAGAGTGTTCGTGCACCATCTGGTCCACGACGCCATTCTGGTGTCTCAGCTCGATTACAGCTATGGCAACGACCTGGCGGTGCAGCCTTCTGGGGGCTCGGTTAGAACAGTTACAAAATGGACGTTGGATGCGGGTTAGCACTTACCCCTCGCCGTTTCTTTGACTCGGCACCAGCGAATCCGCCGCTACCTTTGAATTCTTCCTGGTACATTGCCATGTGTTCATCTTCATGTAGTCCAGGCTTGAACGCTTTTCTCGCCGCCATTTGCTCTGCGAAGGCATGTTCCTGGTTGACCACGGCCGCTCGTATGCGCATCAGCGCATCCTCATTCCGACGTTGTATGCTCAACATCTCATCAACTTCACCTAAAGATGGTAGAGACCCAACAACAGGCCCCGAACGCTGAGTTTGGTGGGCTCGTGTAGCATAATAACGTGAGAAGTCCAAAACGCGCGTACTCATTTCGGCAATCTAATCAGTCCAATTAGCGTCGAGCCACAATCTCTAAGAATCAAAAACATACCTCATTGAGAGAACTTTCAACATCGTAGATGTCCAGGTGTCGCTTGACAGAATCGCCGTACGGGTGCTCAGAAATAGTAGCACGTACTGGCTCTCCCGCGCCCGGCTTCCAAGAGGGGGCCATGTAAGGTCGGGTGTCATGATGAGACGTGGGATATGATGGTGCGCCTGGTGGCGGTTGAGACTGGAATGAGAAAGAGCGAGGAATCGCACCATAGCCGCCCGGAGACGTTACACCACCAGAAGCCTGTGCGCAATAATCATACCCAGAGTTCTGCGAGCCAGAAACCGACGTAATCCCGGTTTTCGCACTCTGTGTTGGGGATTTCCCTGAACTCGCTAGCGAATGAAGCGAGGGATTTCGCGAGTCCTGTGTGTTTATAGATCCTATGGCCGAACGCGATACCTCTCCCTGTACTGGAGGTTGTTGGAAGGCAGAATCCCGCGAAAAAGGACCGGTCGAAGAGCCATTGGAAAAAGGGTTGGGAGGTCCTGGAGGTCCCTCTCCAGCTGGGCGGCCGACTAGACTGGAAGAACGTTGTGATGGATGTGGCGTTTGCTGAGCCGGGGGTCCGGAGGTGGGAGGGCCAGGATATGGTAGAGGACTTTCATTCCCTAGAGCTTCGTGGATGGATGGTAGTGATTGTCTCTGTTGTGTGTGTCTTTCCTTCTCCTCCTCGAGCGCGCGACGGGAGTCCGGCGGAGATATGTATCCAGGCGCAGGAGCTGCATTGTGGGCGGACGCCGAGAAGTAGGAGTAGGGTGATTGTGGACCGGGATACATGGTTGTCGGGCTAAGGAGAGGAGCTGGCGATCCAGATTCCTTCGCAATACCCGAGTGCGTTTGAGAGAACGCAGGTGTGTCTTTTCCTAAATAGCCGATCGTTGGCTGGTGTTCGCTATATTGCGTCGGAATGATAGTTAGCTGGGTTATATCCAAGGGCGCTGGCCTTAATGGCAAATAAGTAGAATAGACGAACCTGTGCCTTGCAATAGCTTCCAATGACCCCATCACGCCAGTGGGTCCCAAGATACTGCTAAGAAACAGAACACGGCCTCATCCACACCCAGTCACTTCAGCCGTTGAGTATCAGATCAGGAGATCGAAAGAAGTCGAAGGCGAATTCCGAAGGAAATCCTACCAAAGGCGAGGAGTCCCGATTCGCGGATTACAGCGCAGCGATGGAGGCAAAAAAAGTTCCACTAAATATTAACGAATCCTATCGTGGCCGTGGGGTCCTTTTTCCACACTTAACACCATTTAAATTTTTTTTTCAAATGGTCTGAGGCGAAAGTAGCTGACAGGAAGTGTTCAAACCCGCTTGGCAGTCTTGGAGACGTGATGAAATGAGGCGCGAGAGGTACAGGCTGGCGAGATCGGAAGGAAAAGCGGATAGGAGGGGAAGAGACTGGAAATCCGAACAGTGGCGTTGTAGTGGATAAAAACGAGTCGAGCTCGGGAAGGAAGATACTCTTTGACAATCAATGGTAGAGTTGAGTAAAGTAGGGTAGGGATAGGGTAGGGTAAAGTAGAGGCAGTGGCAAAGGGGATCTAAGTAAATAAAGTACGGCAAACACCCGATCAGATCGGAACGGCCCTTTCAGGATAACCGTCAGGGAAAGAGAACAGGAGACAGGATGGGAGGGAATTAAGCCAGAAATAAATTATAAATTGGCGAGATTTGAGGGGGGAAATCAGGATGCAAGGGATGACGGAGGAATGTGTCGCGTGGGAAGAGTTGGAAAGACGAGAGGGAA
>MVGC01000279.1:0-30897 GCA_003589665.1 Aspergillus sclerotialis | reverse complement strand
TCTCAAGGGGGCCCTTCCTCCTCCCATCCAACTCCCACAACCGTCCATCAAGCCCTTTAACAAACGCCACGAAATGCAAATCAACCTCACTCTCCGCCTCCGGCGCCTGCGTATCTCCCAACTTCGCCGCATCCGCATGCGCACTCTCCAACGCCTTACTATCATACAACAAATCCGCCCTAGGAACAGGCTCTAGCCCCTCCGCTTCCTTAAGCAGGGAATCCAAGTCCGAGCCGGGGATAACGGCTTTCCGCGGTTCACCGTTCGACACAGAATGGAGGAGCCCGATAAGCCCGCAGGCATTCCGGATAGTCTGCTTAAACCACATGACAGGTTCGCCGGGTCCGGAGCCAGTGTATTCAGATAGGTTCGAGTCTTCGGCTACGCGGGAGGATTCGTAGGTTTTTGAGACGGGGAAGACGAGGAGGAGGGCGTGGCTTGGGCGAGGGACGATGGCTAGGAGGTCGGGTTCGTCGATTGAGAAGACGTCGGTGAAGCCTAGGGTTGGTGGAAGGCCAAGCTGGTGAACTAGGTGGGACATTACTTCCGGGTTGTTTTCTGGTTTACTTTGTTAGTTGTGGTGGTTTAGTTTGAAGGAGGGGAACTACCTAGAGGCACGAATGCCTTCTTGGAATTAGGGACGTCGGCGTGGGATGACATGGTGGAGGATTATGGACTGCACTTAGTATCAGGCTGAGATAGGGGAATAGAAGGAATGGAGGGAATGGATAGATGAGCAGATGAAATTGAATCGTAGAATGTTTGTAGAAGACGAGGAGCACGTGCGGGGTAAACATATGATATTACATAAGCAGATCTATATCGCGTTTGCAGAGATGATCTACTCTCGTTTTCTTTCTCTTCCCAGAAATTGGGCATCTAGGGTAGCTGAATATGCTCTACATGAGACTGGCGTTCAACCTCCCGGGTAACAGTATTGCCATCATGTAGTTAACTTTTGTATCACCTCTAGGCCTATCGACTGTTCTCTTCAGCCAGCTCTTTTTCTGTTTCATAAACCGTCTCTTAGAATGCCGGAAATCTAATTATAGATTGAGTTTTGGCTCCTGCCCCTGCTTCAACAGCGCGTAAAGATCTGTCCACAGCTCACTAGCTTCACCTAGGAAATAGGTTAAGCTGACATCTGCCATACCGGCCTCTTCGTCTCCAGCAATGGTCTCTAGCTGCGAAATTATATTTTCCAACCCAAAGGCTTTTCCAGTCGCTTGCGTAGTGCCCGCCTCGAGCATAACATTGACGACATGAATATGAAAATGGTAATAGGTAGGCTGGTCTACTCGTCATCAGCAACTAGACACTTCCAAAGCACCCCCTGGTAGGGAAACAATGAGCTTACAATGCACATAAAGTTTAAGCTGATCTTGCTCCAAATCCGGATACACATTGACTGTGGCTTCCAACACCCGCTGCTGGAGATAGCGCAACCAAGGAATATGCCGTTTCTTCAAATCCCTTAGACTCCAAATATCCCTCCGCTGCACCAAAGCGAGCAAATGCAATGACCCCATAGTCTTGCGATCCCAATTCAGATCCGGTAGCATTAGGAACGCATCTTCCGGCCCATGCCCCGCATCCCGGAGAATGACATCCTCTTGCTCTGTCCGGCCTTCGAGAATATTAAACACCCAGTTCAGTCGACCCTCCTCGCGCTTGGCACTCATGTACGGGCGAATATACTGGTGATAAATATTGGGAGTCTCAGTTACCATTCGGAGAATTTGATCCGAGTACTTCTTGATATGTTGCTCGGTGCAGGGCCAGATGATATTGAGTTTTAAATCAGGCTGGTGTTGCGATCCGTTATCCGTGACTGATGATGCGAGATACCAGCGGTAGATATCATTATCACCAAGGTTGTTTACTCGAGTGATTGCGGCGTGGAAAGCCTGGAGGGTTTGAAGGGATTCTGTAGCAAATGCGGTTCGTTCGGCGATGAGAATGCCCTGTTTCTCATCTATAGAGCCAAGGAGGGCAATTCGTCGGCCATTTTGGTCTGTAGTTGTTAGATATTGGTTTTTAATTGAGAATAGCTTCGTTCTGAGGTAGGATAATTGGAGAATAACGGAAGCGGGGTTGGGGACAACCTTGTTTCAGTAATCTACTGATCTCGAATTTGGCGATCAATTCCTCAGCTGCTTTCTTTTGGTCACTACTCATGTTGTAAAGGAGATAGTGAATTATCTGTTCTGTGACGGAGTGAGGTGATGCTCAATTCTTAGTTAACTAAGTTACCCCGGAATTCGAAACTAGCCTCAGGCATCTATTTATGCCTGACACCAGAAACTGTATGGAACGAGGTTTTCTCGTTAAAAAGTCGACGGAAAGATATTTCGTCGAATATCTCACCCACCTCATTAGATTTTGATATTCTATTGTTTAAATATGACTATAAACAGCCAGAGCTACATACGCATTATATTTTTAATCATCTCAGAGCGCTCGTTGAGGATCAGTTGATTTTCAAATGCAATTTTAGGTATTGAGGTCTTGAATAATCTTATACATTTTTATATCACCAAATAGCTAATCTCCTAAAGAATGTAATGGACTAATCATTTTATAGATACTGGTATTCTGTGGTTGCTAATTGCTAATTTTGATCATGGATGAAGATCCCCATACAAATCGACATCTTGAGGTTCCTGGGTCACGTGAGGCAAATATAAACAGTGCAAACTGCAATAATTGGCATAAATGAGATATCCCGGCATGCACACTTTATGAACAGCGACCATTTTCATGCTCTGTAAATTTTCCGGCGGTCGCGAGCTTGTCAGCAAATATCTTTCCCCTATTGAATTGGCAGTGGTCGATCTACTTATGGGATTCTCGCTGGATTCTATGTATCTGAGTGTCAATTAGGGTTGTTTTGCACGTTGGTAAATGCCACATCATGACCGAGATATTAATGCAGCAAGATCGTGTAGAAACAAGGACTTCTGATAAGAACATCATTCTGGTAACGGGCAGTGCTTTGATCAGAAAAGCCAATGACTTCCCACCTGATAAATATGCTAAAGTAATAATATAATCGTAACTCGTAAAACCCACCCACAAGCAGTCTAATTGAATCTCCCTCGATGGCTCTCGCACAAGCCCACCAACTCAATTAGAAGATTTCCCATTTCCATCAGTTGTAGGCGGACTACTTAAATTCATCTACAGTCTTGTTAGACCAAACGCTGAGCAATAGAAAAAACAAATAACATACCGCTTCAGCCAATTTCAACCACTCTTCGACCCCCTTAACAAATGGATCATCCGCCGCAGGAATAGATTCGTGAGTCCATACCATAAACTCATCGAATGTATTCTGCTTCTCCAGAATTTTAACGGGGTCTTCTTGCTCGGCTTCATCATCTTCTGCAGAGCCACTGCCATCCTTCTGGCAGGGGATAACACGATCTGTCGGGGTTACGACAGTCCCTGAAGCTGTAGTCAGTCGAACAATGCGCAAATATGAGCGACAGAAGGAACTTGGCACCTTGATATCCTTCTGGAATGACAACACGACGACCTCGAAGTTTGCGGCCGCGGAAGTGTGACGTTTGCGTGTGTTCTGGGATTGTTAGAATTCGATGGAGATAAGGGGATCATATGAAACCATACGCTGTTCATCAGATGAGGGGTTCCAATATCGGTCAAACGATTCAATTGGGCCATCGTGATGGATTCGACAGGGGAGAACATTTGGGGTGCAACCCTTTACTGAGGGTTCGTTTTCAAGCGATGAGTATGGTTTATGAGGAGATTGAATTGCGAACATTGCGAGTATAGAAGCGAATTGGTGATTTATTTAGGGTGTAAAATATGAGTAATTAAGAGATTAAGTATTAAAATATAGTAATGAGTGTATTGTAAGATAGTTGGGATTGAAGTTGAAAACGCGACGCGTAAAGTGGAAAGGTAACCGATAAGCGATATCAGATTATGGAGTCTGTATGTATGTACAGTATAAGGAGAACGACATTCTATATCTACCTTATAAGACTAGTGCAAATCTATATTTCAAGAATTATCTCATTGATGTCTATCTATCTATGAATATTTGAATAATCGAAGATATCATTACGGACATGCATATTTGGGGTATATCAAGAGCAACAGCAGCAGCGTTATTACCTCTTCCGGGTCTTCTTTTTCTTCTTCTTCTTTTTCTGGTCTTCCCCCTTCTCTTTACTCTCAGTAACTACTCGTACTGGCCATCTCTTCGCGTGTTCCCTCTCAAATACATCTTTGTCCCGTCGGTACAAAAGCATCGTGGCCTTCGCATCCTCCACACTTGAATGCTCCCCTTCTTGAATATTCAATCCCAAAAACTCCGACGCCAGAACCTTTAAACGAGGAGCACTGCCACCAGAAACCTTTCGAAATGGAGCATGTTTGCTTGTATCTCGAATGTCGCGCTTGGGATGACTGAGAAGGAGAGCATCCAGGTCGTTGCTAACCGCATGACCGACCAGAACTCTTCCGTCTAGAATATCAGATACATCTTTTTGAACCTGTTCGAGTGTTCTCGCCTCCACCATATGTCTCGGAGCGACACCGCTCACATGTGTTCGCCAATCCGTGACCATTTCCTTGGGGCTCACAAACGAATCATAGACCTGTTCGCCGTTGAAGTTGACAATACTAACGCGCGCGAGAGCGGAATCGTGATCGGGATTTGGGCCGACTCCCACCATTTCGCAATCCATCGCTATATATTTGCCTATTTCAGCTCTGCGAGACGTTAGAAGATCTTCGAATGACGCAAGATACCACGAGAAAGGGTAGACTGACGTAGGCGAACGGCCCTCATTGACCTTTGCATTCTTCCCCTCTGTTCGACTCTGGACCGTTGTGGTAGTAGTAACTGATGTAGAGTTTCTCCGCACGGTGGTTTTTGTAGTTGAGTCGCGAGCGACTTTCTCTGCTCCATGTGCAGGGCCGTCAGACATTCTCTTCTCTTTAATTGGTAATTTAGGTCGGTTTGATTTCTTCCGGTCGGTTGGTTGCTCTGTTTTTCTTTTCTTTATCGCAGCATTCTGAGATTCCCGATCCGATGTCTTGCGCTTCGTGGAGGGAGAAGAGGAGACGTTTTGTCTTTTTAACGTCTCCTGTAGTTTCTTCCAATTGCTGGAAAGAGTTTTGGTGTCCATATCACTTTTCGATCATAACATGGTGGAGGGATAAAATAGAATGGTGATATGAAGGAGTGAATGATTGATATGCGGAAGAATCTAAGATGCTTTTTCCCTTAAAATTTCGGACTTATCAGACCCACGGGCAGGTCTGGATGGACTAAGGGAATGCCAGAACATAACTTATATTTCTCTAAGCACAAGCTGCATAATACAAAGTAGTTGGTTTAGTTTTAAATATCATTATTTATTTCTCATGGTATTCCTCTATATAACTTTTGGGAATGGTTTATGAACATCAGACCGACCGATTATATACCAAACACCTAAAATGAAGACAAAAAATCACTCCAAGCCTGGGACCTTGAAGTCCTTGTAAGCCCATTTCTCTGTCTGCTTTCTCTTCGCCTTCCTCGTTTGGGAAACCGGCTTGCGAGACTCCAGTTTGCCCTGAACGATCAATGTTCGGAATCGGTCATCGAGGAGATTACCTTCAGGTTTCAGTAGACGGAGAGAGTCTTGAAGTTCATCTGGTAACACCACTTCCAATGGTTTCTCGGGGACCCTGGTTCAGGTTAGTCAAAACAGAAGACAAGAAGGTAAAAAGACTTACGGAGTCTTGCCGCCCAGAGGCTTCCGGCGTAGAACTGTATCATCTCCCTCATCGGAAGAGTCACTTTGGGGTTGTTGCTTGCGCTGAAGTTCTTTCTCTTTAGCCTGTGCAGCGATCTCCTTGACTTGGGCCGCTTGCTCCTCCTTCTTCCTCTGCTTCTCTTCCCATTTGGCTTTCCTCTCTGCCTCTTTGCGTCGATTGGCCTTATTCCGTTGAGCTTTTGTCTTTCTCTGGGGTCGTTTTTTGTTCAACCATTCAGGCTGTTCATATTCACTTTCGAATCCTTCCCAGGCACTCTCATCGTCTGACTTCACCTCTCCATCATCACCTTGCGCCTCTTCTCTCAATCGCCGCTTTTCTTGCTCCTTCTGTTCTTCCTCTAACCGCTTCTTCTCAGCCTCAACCTCTTTCTGACCCTGTTGCTGTAGAAGGCGATCCCAATCTTCAAAAGTTGGATTATAACTGATGCCGGCATCAGGAGTCTTGACAGATGGGACTTGTTTTCCATTTGCAGTGAGCGGAATTGGAGCTTGTCGAAGGGTATCAGGTTCAACTTTCGGCTTCGGCTTTTCTAAGTAGTCGAATTGGGGATCGTCGTAAGGAGTTGGATCTTCTGCATCAGCCCACGGGTCGTAGAGCTTAGTTTCCTCATCCTTATTAACAAAGCTCCCATCCTTCGCCGCCTGCTTTAATCGTAGCCATTCCTTCTTACTGACCCAGTCACTCTTGTGCTTTTTAGACTTTGGTCCGATAACACCATCTGTTACTTTAGAGTTTGCACGCTTGCGAGTATCCACTGCAGGAATAGCAGAGCGCTGGGCCAGAATCTCGTCAGCTTTTAGGGGTTTGTGTTTCTTCAGGTGTGCTTTTCGAATCTGATCCGAACCCGTTGTGTCGATTGTGAACAGTTCTTCGGATGGCTTCTCTGCAAGAACACCACTAAGAGAAACAAAGTAAGCATATATGACATAGATAACGGAGAGCAGAGAGTATCAATACCCTTTAATCTCTTCATCTTTCAACATACGAAGACCATCCTGGACTTCGGAGACGTCGACATTTTTCCGCCACGCCTTCTTGCCCTTACGGGAAGGCTGCTTGTACTGCTGAGGAGCATCCACCGACGCCGACATTTTGGCAAACTCGGCTAGTCGAAATTCAATGTTTGCTTTCAGTTGAAAGTTCGTTGATGGATGAAAGATTTCCAAAATCTGGACCCGCTTACATAATACGCTAGGGCGGTGTCTCTTGTGTTACTTATCGCTTGAAGAACTTCAACTGGTTTTCCGCAGTCAACCTTTCCTCACCTCCGTCTACTCTGTGGCTTCTTATTTGCTTAGGTGGATTGGATGAACCCCCTGTAGCATTCTTCATTTGTGAATTTTGTACTTTCTTTTTTCCTCGACTGATCAAGATAACACCGCGCTGACTCCTATCGCGCGCCATGCCGGTCGTCAAAGGAGGTGTTTGGACGAACATCGAGGATGAAGTGCTTCGTGCAGCGGTAAGTCAAAGATTAGAGCCTCATAAATTATAATTTGATTATGTCTCGATGCTGATAACATTTTATTTAGGTTTCCAAATACGGTCTTAACCAGTGGGCGCGAGTATCTTCACTCCTAGCAAGAAAAACACCAAAGCAATGCAAAGCACGCTGGGTAGAATGGCTAGACCCTGGTATCCGGAAGGTTGAGTGGTCAAGGGAGGAGGATGAAAAGCTCCTTCACTTGGCCAAGTTGATGCCCACTCAGTGGCGGACGATCGCACCGATTGTAGGACGGACTGCGACCCAATGTCTGGAGCGATATCAGAAACTTCTTGATGAAGCAGAGGCCCGGGAGAATGATGAACTGGGATTAGGAGGCCCCGGCGCAGAAACCGCTGCTCCTAGCGCAGATGATGTTAGGCGGCTACGGTATGCCTCTAATTTTCCTACTTCTTACTATGGTCGGGTTGCTAATGTTCCATAGACCCGGTGAACTGGATCCAGATCCTGAATCGAAACCTGCTCGCCCTGATACGATTGACCTCGACGAAGATGAGAAGGAGATGTTGAGTGAGGCTCGTGCTCGTATGGCCAATACCCAAGGAAAGAAGGCGAAGCGCAAGGCAAGAGAGCGGCAATTGGAGGAGTCCCGCCGGCTTGCTGTCTTGCAGAAGCGTCGCGAGCTCAAGAATGCTGGCATTAATATTAAGGTCGTGACGCGGAAACCTGGTGAAATGGATTACAATGCAGACATTCCATTTGAGAAGCCTGCGGCTCCCGGATTCTATGACACTATGGAGGAGGAAGCCAGGAACGAACGACAGCGAGAAATGTTTGATCCCCGAAAGCAGCAACTTGCGAATAAGCGAAAAGGTGAACAAGATGAGGATGCCGAGCGGAAGAAGAGGAAAGGAGACAAGGATAGCAGTTCTGGGGCATTTTCCGCCGCTGCGAGAGCTGGTCAAATGCAAAAAATCCGCGAAGCCGAGCAGACCAGTAAGCGGAGGCCTCTTGTATTGCCCAGCCCTCAAGTTAGCGAGGGTGAGATGGAGGATATTATCAAGATGGGCATGGCAGGGAACAAAGCAAGTAAGATGGCTGGGGATGAAGACATGACCCGAGGCTTGGTCGGGAATTACACATCTATGGTTGGCGCAACGCCCATTAGAACACCCCGAGCTCCCCCGGAGGAAGATCGTGTCGCCAATGAAATAAAAAACATTCGAGCGTTGACCGAAACACAGTCGTCGCTACTGGGCGGTGAGAACACTCCTCTTCACAAAGGAGGGTCATCCACTGGCTTTGAGGGTATCACGCCCCGGAAACAGCAAATTGTCACCCCCAATCCGATGGCCACGCCTTTTCGACAGGGTGCTGGTGTTGGCGCAACTCCTATGCGAGGGGGTATTGGCCCAGGAGCCACTCCCCTACGAACCCCCAGGGACCAGTTTGCTTTGAATCGGGAAGGCGAGCAGCCCATTGGGGCCACTCCAAGGGATATCAGAATGCATGAAAACTCTATGCGCCAGCAAATTCGCAGCAAATTATCTGCGCTTCCCAAGCCCAAGGAATCCGAGTGGGAATTGGAAGAGCTCCCCTCGGAAACTGCAGAGCCTACTGCCGCACCAGAGTTTGCGGAAGAGGACTCGGCGGAGCGTGACAGAAGGGAAAATGAGGCGCGGGAGAAAGCAGCTCGGGCTGAACTGAAGCGTCAGAGTCAAGTGTATCAGCGAGGCCTACCCCGACCTAGCGTCATTGATATCGATGCGCTCTTGCACCGAGCGACCCAAGTCACTGACAAGATTGGTGGTATGATTGCCAAAGAGTCGGCACTTCTCATTGCTCACGACGCTCGAAAATTCCCTATTCCTGGAGCGAAGGTTGAGGGCAAAGCAAAGAAGATGGAGCAGCTTGATGATGAATTGCTCGAGGGGGCCCGCGCAGCAATTGCCGCCGAAGTCTCTGCCAAACAACAGGAGGAATGGCAAGAAAGGTTTGATACTTGTTGGTCATCAACACACAATAATACCCTACCTGATCTTTCCAACTATACCGATGACGAGGAGGAAGATGAGTTCCGACAGGAGCAACGTATGATCAACTCTTTTGACAGTGTCCAGGCGTCCTTGCTTGCCACCGCTGAGCGAGGAAACAAGCTTGAGAAGAAGCTTGCCTTACATTACGGTGGATATCAGAATCGCAGCAAGATGCTTCGAACGAAAATTGTCGAAGCTAGCGCAGCTCTGGAAAAGACGAAGGATGAGTTGAACTCGTTCCGCTCTCTACAGATATCTGAAGAGTCTGCGCTTCCAAGAAGACTCGAGAAGCTGCGGGACGATGTGACCTTTGTCATGAGGAGAGAGCGAGAGGCCCAGGAAGTCTACCGAGTGAGAAAGGATGAGCTTGACGAACTCGTGGCGGGAGTTGGAGGGATGGTTAATGGATGGCACTGAATGTATTTTGGCTGGAACAATGAACTAAATATGTGCTATATTTCTGTATTTTACCATGTGGTTACATATCAAATTGATAGGATATCGGCCGTTTGTAAGGACAATGTAGTCTGTACACGTAGGAATGGATGGATTACCCAAATCGGACAGCCTAAAGGCAAAAATCCCCAGGGCGGTCAACTTCTCTTTCTCCAACTTCACTTCTCATCCCTCTTATGACTTCCATCTAAAATCTCCACAAATCCATCATTTCCATCTCTGAAACTCCATAGATCTGTAGGGAATATCTTACTATACACCATGGGCGTCCGAGATTCCCACGGTGAGGCCACCGGCACCCCGGACCCCGTCGAGAAGGGATTCGCCACTCTCAATACCATCCGGTAAGTCGCATAATCCCATTAAAATAATTATCATGATATTCCTTACCCCTTATTTAATCGGTCGCATGGGCTAATCAATGCGATAGGATTGGTGTGAAGGCTATGGTGCAGAAGGTCTGTCCTTGCTGTCCTATTCGACGCGGATTTTGATAATCACGTGATTCATGATGTATGCATGTACTGACGATTTGTATAGGATGGGGAACTACGAAAGGCTGAGATTTTGTCCATTAAGCAGCGCAAAGATGGCCCTGCTTTTTAGTAAGTCCATGTGGCTATTTCACTAGCTGTCGAGCTTTACTAATGTCGACAGCGTTCACTACGTTGACTTCAATAAACGTCTTGATGGTATGTCATGCATGTCCTTTTTTGTTGTATGTTCTACAGATTCTAATCCAAATAGAATGGGTTCCTGCATCGAGAATCGATCTAACTCAAGAGGTGGAATGGCCTCAACCTGAGAAACCGGAGAAAAAGAAAACTGGACCCGGCAATAAAGCTCCAAGCAAGAATCCACAGAAACGCGCAAGGGCTGACAGCCGTGATGTCTCAGTAACGCCGGATCTTCTATCCGGCAAGAATGCCAATATTGCTAAGGCGCAGCGACCATCTAAAGCTGGTGGGAAGGAGAACCGCGGCGATGAAACGCCAGCAAATCTTTCATTCCTGGGATCGGCGGACGGGACACCGAAAGTCGAGTCTGAAGATGTGGACATGGTTGACGCCAGCGCGTCAGAAGCAAAAGGCGCCAAAGAAGAAGATAAGACCACAGGAATGATGTCGCGGGAGGAGGAACTGGAGCGACTACGAACAGGCGGAAGCATGACACAGAACCCAACAGAGATTCATCGCGTACGGAACTTGAACCGACTCCAGATGGGCAAGTTTGAGGTCGAACCATGGTATTTCTCACCATACCCTGCTTCCTTCTCCGATGTGGATATGGTGTACATCGACGAGTTCTGTCTCAGTTATTTCGATAACCAACGTGCGTTCGAACGCCACCGTGCTAAATGCACTCTTGTCCATCCCCCGGGAAACGAAATCTACCGGGATGATTATATCTCGTTCTTTGAAGTCGATGGTCGTCGCCAACGGACATGGTGTCGGAATCTCTGCCTTCTGAGCAAGTTATTCCTCGACCATAAGACTCTGTATTACGATGTCGACCCGTTCCTTTTCTACTGCATGTGCTCGCGAGATGAAACAGGATGCCACTTGGTTGGTTACTTTTCGAAAGAAAAGGACTCGGCTGAGGGCTATAACTTGGCCTGTATTCTCACTCTTCCTCAGTACCAGCGCCGCGGCTACGGTCGCCTACTTATTTCATTTAGCTACGAGCTCAGCAAGAGAGAAGGGAAGCTAGGCTCACCGGAAAAGCCTCTCAGTGATCTCGGGTTGCTGGGATACCGACAATACTGGCGGGAGACACTAGTGGAGCTACTTATGGAACCAGGCCGAGAGTCTATCAGTGAGAACGAACTTGCTATTCTGACCTCCATGACAGAGAAGGACGTCCATGAGACGCTAGTCGTTCTCAACATGCTCAGATATCATGTATGTCCTGTCCTACCCTTCCTACTCATTACAATCTGCGAAGTATCATGAGAATGATATAACTAACAACAAACAGAAAGGAAACTGGGTCATTGTCCTAACAGACGCGGTAGTCGAAGAGCAAAAGAAACGCCTGGAGAAAGAGAAAGTCAAAGGAGCGAGGAAAATCGATCCCGCTCGTCTCCAGTGGAAACCGCCAGTGTTTACTGCGTCGAGTCGGACGTGGAATTGGTGATTGGCTTGCTTCTCACTTCTCTTATCTCTCTTGTTATTTCAGTTAGCTATGGCGTTGTTGATGTATTTTGTCTGCAGTGAATGAGGTTGATTTGGGATCTGGGAGGAGTTCTGGATCTATCTATACTGGCTTGGGTGGGTGGCTATTATTGCCTTACGGGGAACTGGGATACATGAGGCGGGCGCACTGGTTTATTCATTGGGACTGGTTATTCTCTTCATTTCAAGCAAGGGCTAGGATGGGTGGATTATTGAATATTAATAGTTAGAGATGAAAGATAGGTTCGAGAGAATCTCCTATATGCACGATATACGAATGATACTCCATTCTGTTATCCGTCACTCGTTTAAAAAGAGTATACCAACTTTACAATCATAGAGTAAACATAATAATTAAGAGTGCATTGTATGTGTACTTCTGCGCAAAGAAGATAGATACACTCAAATGGCATAAGAGACCGGCCATGTTTGAACTTGATTGCATCGCATCGCATTGCATTGCACCTTATTACACCTTATTACACCCTAGCCATATACTCCATCTCCGGCTTCCTTTGGTTTCCTCTGCTGCGAAAGGATAGTAAAGCTCCATGTAAAATCACCCAGTATACAGGGACCGAGTTATAGGAATAAAAATAATAAGTGTAAAACAGCTAGCAAAGGAGGAATGCCGAACACGTCAGGCAGTGGTGCAATTAAATAAAGAAAGGATAAAGGCTGCGTGGAAGAAAGGGATAAATATCAAAACCATAAACTCATACATACCCCCCGCAATACTGTGAAGTTCAAAGGATACAAATATGATGAGGCACAAGGCACAACAAAGTCTTGTGAATGGATCGCCCAACGCGTCTCGCCTTCTAATTATGTAACGAGAAGCGATGACTGATAGCTGAGGTTACGAATAGTGTATGAGATATAGGAATTTAGTAGACGAAGTATGAATGGAAGGAAATAAAGGCGCCAGCAAGATGGCCATCCTCCATACCCATAACTTGTCAACGCCGAAATGGTGTCCAATGAGATCCACGAGCAACGGAACTCTAAGCTGAGAACCTGACCCAGGGGGGTTTCACTCAGAGAGAAATGAAGCCACAGACAGGCCTAATGAGGCCCGCTGGGTGTACGAGGTCCCCAAGACGCATTCCGTGGCTGTGGACGCGAAGATCCGCTTGCGTTAGCCTGCTGAGATGGCGCTCCTTTCTTGTTATTGAAGTTCCCAGATCCTTCGCGCGACTTTGGGCCCTTTCGGGACTTGAAGCTTGAAAACCCTCGATGTCGCGGGTAATGGTTGGGTGCCTTCTTAGGGAGGACTAAGCTTTTTGCAATAATTTCACCTGGGAACCGAATGGAAACACGGATGTGACCTGACGGATCTTTATCAAACCCAAATGAGTATGGCTCAATGCTGTGGACCTGCATCGACTTCAGATTCTTGGCTCTCAGTCGTGATTGCGATGGCGGCGGCGCAGCCAGCCATGCTGCCGGGGGAGCCATATTAGGCACCCGAACGACGGGCAAAGATCCGGCTTCTCTATCCTCAAAAATCAGTTCAGCCTCCTCAACTTGCTTGGCAGTTATCTCTCCATCCCCGGTCTGTACATCACCCTCAGTATTCTGGGGAAGCGAGACTGAAACTGATGCAACTGGAGGTTGGACGTCAAGCGGTTCTTTGGAAGCCGACGCGACAGCTAGGGCATTCCTCTTTTCGGGCAGAGTCTTCTTGCCGAAAAGGCCGTTGATCTTCTCCTGCCAGGATATGCCTGCTGGAGCATGATGTGGTGCGACACGTGGAGGCGCTGCAGCCATGGAAGCAAAGGTCGGAGGAGGTGGTGGTGGAGCCATGACTTTCGGTGGAAGCTTGACAATAGGCTTCGGAGCGGGAAGGTGGACCAACGGCCGGTTTGAAGCGCCAGTGAAAACTGGATGGCTCGACACTTCCTCTGGAGGAGGGGGCGATGGGCTACCCAAATATCCATCCTCTTCAAAGGTCGGTCTCTTGGGCTGCTCAGACGCCTGGGGAAAGAATCGTGAACTTCGAACCGGGATACTACCCAGCGGTCGTGCATGGCTGTCTGCGAATGGAAGACCACCAACAGGGTGATCAAAACCAGGCAAAGGATTTGTCGCCGGTACACTGTCTGCTGGTCTAGTTATACCAATCACTTGCCTGGTGCCAGCCTGGTCCCCAGTTCGAACTTGCCGCCAAGTCTCATTGAATGTGACATTTAGTGGCACTGGGGTATCGCGCATCGCATTAATCTCTTGGCGAAGCCTCTCATTCTCTTCTGCCTCCCGCTTTGTAGCAACAGCATGGAAATTATTCCATGCAGCCGTTCCGGTAGCACGGGCATCCGGCTGCCAGTGAGACGGTTGTGAACTCGGTGGCCCAATTGGCCCTGGGTGGCCAATAGGGCTCAGGGAATCATACGTTGCATGTCTAACCTCAGGGGACGGTAATGGAGACATCGCCGCAGCTTCCTGTGGAGATCTCGATGCAGGGAATGGTTGTGAAGTAGGAGTTATGGACGGCGGGTCAAGACCTAAATGAGTCCGCAGGGGAAGGTCTCTTGCTGGGAATCCACCAAGCTCTGCTCAAATATACCGTTCCCCAATGTCCTGTCGTTACTTAGGGGCTTCCAAGGATTTGTAAGTGAAGGCGAAGTTCCCCCAAGTTTTGTGTTTGATGCCCACGGAGAATATGGGCTGGGCATATTGAGGCTGGGTCTCCACTGGGAGCTTTGTTCATCGACTTTCGCCTCGGCAGGCTTGCTAGGAGTAGGCATTTGGAATTCCGGAGTTTGCTGAGGCCCATTTGGAGCTGCGGAGTCAGGCTTAGATTCACGTACCGGTGAAGGCATCCGTCGTGGATGAGGCATTGGTGCAGCCTTCTCACCGGTCCGTTCTCTATCATGCGCAGCAACGAGCCTTTTCACGGAATCAGGATGGTGCACTTTCATCATCCCATATTGTTTTGGTTCCCCAGTGGGTTCAGGAACTGGAGGTTTCGGAGGCGATTGCGATGTTGTTGCAGCGGCTGGAGGATGAGCCCCCTCAGGCTGGGTACTTTCCATAGTCTCCTTCCGCTTTGGCTTTTCAGGAGCTGGTCCTAAGGCCTCAAGCTTCAGACGAATTCTCTCACGTTTCGCAGCTTCCTCCTTCTCCTCTTGTTCTAGTCTCCTCTGTCGCGCTTCCATCCGCTTTTCTTTCATAATACGTTCCTGCATGGCGACTGGATTTTCCTGTGGCGGTCCAGCTGGTTCTTCGGCCGTAGGTCCACTAGGCTGAGGAGGCGCATTACTAGTAGCATCATTCATGTTCATCGAACTACGCCGCTGCCAGTTTGGTCCTGGGGGATGTCGAGCATGCGAAAACTCGGGCATGGTAGCATCCGTACCAACCATGCCATTTACTTGAGAGGCTCGCCTACCTTCGAAGCCTGGCTTCTGAGGAACATCGACGCGTCCAACAGACATTCGGCGACCAAGCATTCCACTACCCCCACTAACATTGGAGGATGTTCGGCGGCGTGTCCAGTGTACACCATCCTGTACGCTTGATCGGTGAGTCTGGAATGCTGGAGACGGCTCTGCAGGGCCCGTCTGTTCATGGTGTGCTGGTCTTTGCAGGACCGAAGGCGCATGGACCCGCTGTTCGCTCCGCCAAGTTCCTTTCCTAGTTTCGGCGACAGGTTCATATCTGCCAGACCTCGAATTGAAGAGCTCTCGCGGTGCACCAGACTGAATTTCTCTCCACGAACGATTAAAGTCATCCGCGGCGATCTCTTTAGGTGGAGGCGGCCCAGCGAAGCTATCCGGCACTTGATGTTCTCGCGCAGGCATCCTGGGCTGTTGTTGAACTTGGACAGGAGGCGTGATGGGCGATACTTTATCGACTGGAGGTAAAGGCGCCCAAGGTGATTTCGCTGGAGGAGGAGCCGGGCTCGTTGATGCTGGGAAAGGCTTTTCATTTGTTGTACCCTTCGGCGAAGCGCTCGCACTCTTTGCTTGTCTTTCTGCATTTGCTCCAAGCCTTAGAACAGTGGGGTTCGGCCCGACAGAGGTGACTGGTTTAGGAATTATTTTTGGAGTCTCCCTAGGGACAGAAACTTGCTCTACTGGTGGCGATGGAGGTTTCTGTCCCAACTCAGGCCGGTTATCTTGACCTGCTGTTGGAGTCGTTTCGCTATGTGTGAGACTAGTCTTCGTTCCGTCTGTCCATTCAATGGCCTCAGGTGCCCAGTCATCTTCGTCATCGTCGATATCAGCCCATTTCGCTTCTCTCCCACCGCCGTCTTCTTGAATACGAGAGGTCATGTGGATTCCATATTGTTGTTTCAGCTCTTCGTCCGTCAAATGTTTGGGAGGCGTTGGCTGAGCCGCTGTTGGCATTCAAACGTCAGCATTAAATTATTTCCAAGCGCTGCTCTGTACGTACGTCGATTTCTGTTCCATACTTGGCTGGGGTCAGGCCCAGCGCCGGCTGGCTTCGCTCCAACAGTCCCTGCTTTAGATATTGAGTCGCGTATGCTACTAGTTGTTTTGGCAACCAAGCGAGGCCGTGACGTTTGCTGCGGTACACCCAAGGGTGTGGCAGAGGGAAGAGACGCTAGAAGAGTCAGGTTTGCTTCTGTAAAACAGGCTTAGAGACCAAATACCTTTATCGGGACTTTTCGATGCGGTAGGCGTCCCCGGAGCCTTAGGAACTGAGAATTTGGCAAAGGAAACTGGCTTAAAAGTTGTCGGTTTCTTAGTTGACCCAGCACGTGTTTGGCTTCGACCATCCGCCCGACTTGCGTCAGATTCCGAACCACCTTGAGATGCCGTATCGTCACCAGCATCAGACGTTGAAGCCACTCCATTTAGTTCCAGCGCTCGCGAAGCAACCGGACCGGGGCCCTGCTTATAGATATCCTGCACCCTGTTCAGCAGTGATCCTGGATTATCCACGCTTGCGAAACTCACCGTCGACGGCTGTTCCGTACCCCTCCCAGTCTCGTTCCGTTCTAATGGTGAATCCGAGGCGTCCGTCTTCCAGCCGTTGTGTTGCGTGTTCGATTTCGTATCGCTTTGCGTCGATGTAATGGTATGTTCATTCTCCCCCACGTCCCCTCCAGCAAATATCTTGTCGTTGGTGCTCGCAGGAACGTCGGAAGGCGTAGGGTCGCCGCCCGACAGGGTTTGATCTACCACATCGTGGCTGGTCTGCTCTGCCATAACAAACCTCGAGTCTGTAAGATAAGCCGGTTGCGACATTCGTTAGACCACGATCCAGAAAGAGTAAATATGGGGGCGGAGTGGCGGGCGAAGAAGTCATGGAGTTATGGACCAAGGCATGAGGAGGCTGAGAAATACCTATTATCAGGTATCAAAGATAGCCACGGTTGAACAGCTAGACAACTGGATTAAAATCGATTTGAAACCGCGATCGACGAGACGAGCGGTAGAAGGCGCCCAGATTTAAGTAAAACGGGGTTAAGGTTGGCGATAAAGCTCGAATGAGATGAGACGGAGGCGACCAAGGAAGTCTAATAAGGGAAAATCAAGGCGGGGAGGATAAACCGCAGCCCAGAAAGTCCCGAAAGGGAGGTAGCGATGGGAGAGGGAAGTTGAGGAAGTGAAGAAGATGGGCAGTAGTCATAAAACACTTTAAGACGGAGAAGACTGTCTGAGAAAGCTGAGAGGTGGCTGTTTTCGGTTAGCGTATGACTTCCTCCAGCCACTGCAGGATGAATGGGCTTCTTTACATACAGTCCGTCTACGTCCTCTCTTTAATTCTAGTCTGTCCTATAATTCTTGCGTGTATTAGAGGTATATTTATTTCTTTAAAAAATTTATTATTCCGTATAATTCGTATAAACCGTGATATCTGACTATCCACTACACAAAACCTAACCCAGATACAACAACTACTCCTACTACAACAATTTGACCCCTTCAATACATTACTTATCTCATGATTTAAAAAAAGACTTATATTGAAACATGCCAACCAAGAGCTGTCTTCTCTTCTACTTCTAGGTTTGGCGTATATACATCAACCCATCTTCACCTGACAAATGCCAAAGTTTAGTGGGGGTGGTTCTTGTGGTGGCCTATGTTGGGTTAGCTGAGTCGCGATATGATAACGAGTCAATAGAGAACATACGGAGGTGGAAGTAGTACTCCATGCTGTAGCCCAAGATGAAGATGCCAGCAATGGCGTGAGCGAGAGCTGTTGAACAAATTATAGTCAGTCATCCGAGACAGTGGCCAATTCACATGGCAGAAGGTAACTTACGAGCAGCAGAGGCGTTCTTTCCGCTGAAGTAACGAGCCTGGTAGCGCTCCAAAAGGCCAGAAGGCTTGACGGAAGGAGCAGAGCCGCGGGGAAGACGGGCGTAGAAGTTCACCACGCGCTCCATACGAGCGGCATCCTGAGCGGCACCAATGGCCTTCGCAAATATCAGTCATTGCACCGAGAATGAATTAGGGATTTGTATGCCATAGGGAGGATCGCAATCAAAATCTTGTAGGCGGGACAGGCGCAGAGGGAGAGGGGTGGCAGGAGAGAGGTCCTTACATTAGGGGAAGCAATCTACACAACAGTCAGCACTTGTTATAAACCAGAAGACTTCATCGAGTCTTGAATTGCCAGTTTCCATTGGGTCCTGTCCTTACCTTGGGGGGAATCAAGGTCGAGAGACCTCGGCGAACGATGTAACTCATCTTGTCTGAACTGAGTATTGTTAATATTATAATAAAAATAAGTTAGGAGAATATTATAAACCATTCATACCTTGCAGTGACAGACAATTGGACCAAGAAAATCAGAGAGAGTAATGGGAGAAGGGAAGAGCCGGAGGAAGCGAGAGGGATCGGATGAAGTTCCCAACTTCTCACGCTAAACCCAATTGGGTTCTGCCAAATCCCACCGCTGACATACCTCACTGTCCTTCAACTAACCCTCTGCTTCTCTTTTGCCCTGCTTCTTTCTGCAACCGCCACCTCGTTTTGCCATAATGTCGTTGTTTCGGGTCAGAAATGTGGCCTGTCTTAGGCCAAGCCTGTTTACTTTGCCGGTCAATGCTCGTTTTGTCTCCTCAACCAATGTGCCTGGTGACAAGTCCGTCAAGACCAGCCCTTCCGATGCACCGACTACTCCTCATGGGCGCAGTGAAATGATCTCTCAGGAGACCCCCTCTGAGGCTATGGCTCGGCATCAGCCGGATTATAATGCCACTGTTGACCATGGCACTTCGTACGGATTACCCCTTGTCTGGTCTGAATAAAGCTGACGGAATATCAGGCAATTTTCCCCTGTACCAAAGCGCGTTATGGATGGCAGTGAGCCCGGTGATACTGTGCCTGCTGCTGTTCTTTCTGGTGCTCCCACGGATTTGCAGGCACGAACTGTTCGGTATGAATATCGCCTCGATGTTTTACCCGGTTAGTTGATTACTAACACCAGTCATTCGTACAGTATCTACCGTCCCACGAAGCCCGCCTCGCAATCTGGAAACTGGCACAGCCACCACTGGCGCATGGACTGGGATATTTTGCAAAAGGGCCACCGATGGGAGAACCCTCTGATAGGCTGGCAGTCATCCGCCGACTGCATGCAGGGCACCCATCTCAACTTCAAGTCGAAAGAAGATGCCATCAATTTCGCCCAGAAGCAAGGATACGAGTACTTTGTCCAGGAGCCCAATGAGCGCCGATTCGTCCCCAAGGCTTATGCGAATAACTTTGTCCACGAACCCAAGAAGCTCAAATACATCAAGACCAAATAAAGAAAAATTTCCGCCTGTATTATGTACATAGTTGCGTACCTCTGGTGCCTTGTGTGATTTCTCGTTATTCGAATACGAATCAGTCTCCTGAACTCGGTCGAACTGGATTTTCCTAAACTGCTACCATACAGCGTACGGCATAGATATAGTTTCTGATCAAGAAATGACTATCTGCTCAGCATCGACCAGGATAGAAAGTGTTCTGCTAAATTATGCAATCATTTCTATTGCTAAAAATGTTCATTTGTATCTTGGAATGGCCGCTCTTAGTCTTGACACATATAGAGCTCCGGAACAGACAAATACTCAATATATTGTAAACGTAGTACAATGGTTTATACACTTATACTACGCTAAGCCCGTATAGAAAGTTTTTATCCATATTCTCTATATGTAATAATCTCTCGGGTCCATATAGGTTAATCCAGATAGAGAAGGAAAGGCCTATCCGGATCGAGCTACGCCCCCGTGGCCACACACGTTGACACAATAATCTATAGACGGAACATCGAATATTTTGACAAAAGCAAAACTTGTGACGCAAATTGCCCATCATGTATTGACGGCAAAGGTCCAACTATTTATAAGCCGACGGGTTTCGGTGGTCAAGCCTAGTTTGTGAGGCTAGCCTTCAGCTGCTCAACCTCGTGGATTGGAAGGTTGCACTTTTGGATGAAGTAGTCTTGCACGCTTCCATACGCTTCCTTAAATGCCGCCATGGTTTTCACCATTTCCTCGTCCCTGATTATAAAAGGGAGTCAGCCACCGGTTTTATTTTAATACGCAAAATGCATCCATCTCACCTTGCCGTAACGATCTTTAGGGCTAAATCTCTTGTCTTATGTTCATCATGGACTTTATCGGCGAGACACCTTTCAATATTACCCACACAGCTTTGAAGACCATCTGTGATAAGACTGTAGTCCTTTACAATAAGGACTTCGGGCACATCCAACAAGAGTAGAAGAAGGGCAAAAACAAACCCTGTTCTATATTTTCCAAGTGAACAGTGGAGTAATGTCGCACCATATGTATTTTGTATCAATAAACGCATCAGTTTTTTATTTGAGGACCGATATTCTCAATAAGTTCCAAATTCTTTCTGGATAAAGCCTGACGTAGTAGTCAGATACTGGTATACAGGTAAAGGGCAAAGTGCCAGACATCAGAATAATCGCATTACTGATAGACAAGACCAGCCAAACAGAGCTGGATTCCAGGATAATGCCGTCTTGCAGATGTCGTGCTGCTTTTGGGGCGGAACCAGACTAAAAGTGCGTGTAATACACCTATAGCACTGAGAAGAAAGCCATAGGACCATAGAAAACGAGCGTACTAGATAAATACATGATTAGATGCAGATAATTCAAGGTTCCTGAGCTTATAATATTCTCACCGTCGGGTTAGCCATATGGTCCACCTTTGTGCCATACTTAGGGTTTGGATTTGGAGGCTTGAATGTGCGAATAACCAGGTAAGATGCGTGTAGGACACAGCACGAATAGGTACTTGCTAGAATTTTCTCGAGCATCCTATTGTCAAGATTGTTGATTAAGTGCAATATTGAGGCCTTTTCTTTCCTTCTCTTTCTCGGTTGGAAGGAAAGGGAAAAGAGTACAATGATTATCCTAATGGGAATATGTTAGGGTTGCAAGACTTCCAAGACTTCTGCGGCATTTCCGGGACATATTATATATCCATTAACATTAACTCACGATCATCGCAGATATACAAGACACATAGTGATTTCCAACTACTCAGTCATTCTGCGTAAAAACTGCATTCCAATATTTTCATACCTTACTTACATAGTTGGATTTAGTAGCGTCAGGTCCACCAAATATAATGTGCTCTCTATATAATTAGGCTGGGTATAAACAGTTGCACAATAATTAGTTCTTGGAAGTGTAGCTATAGGATTCTATCACTTTTGCTAAGATTATACCAGGCGTCGTAGTCTGTAGCACTTGGGAAGCGGCCCTTTTTCCTACTAAACATTTTAAAGAACTCATTGCTGCTTTATAGTATGTTGGGCTCATGCATTCATATCGATACTTCATGTTTCCATTAAGTTATGATACAAGGTCATCTACAAAATTCCATTCCCTTGATTAACGAGGAGATTGCCAGGGAATATGGTACATACCTAGGTAGATATACGGTTAGGGTTTACTCTGAATCATGTGAGACTATCAAGGCGCCTATAATTGGTCATTATAGTACTTGTAGGTCGATGTGTATTCTTGGTATGTCGTCTAGGGGCCTGCAGATGACATAGAAAGCCGATCATTGTTTTTATTACTAAAGTGATATGACAGAAGGAGCGAAGGCAATCCATAAATTTGATGTTTAGATCAGCGACTTGAGGGGTTCTTCGGCGATAAACTTGGTGCCAAGAACATTACTGTATGCCAAGACTAGACCAGTAGGCGGGACTGAAGGTGGACTTCCTCCTGTAAATCCGCTTCTCGAATGTCCTCCGCGCCACTGCCAACTCTGCAATTATGGCGCCAGCGTCAAAGGTAGCTTGACTGGAAAAAGAATATAGTTGCATGAAAGAGTTCGATTTGCTCACTGCTCATATTAAAGTCGAGTGTGCCTTACCTATGAATCGAGGAATACTGTGTACCACCAGAAATGAACGGGGCCACCAATCAAATAAATCACATGATCGTGAAATTCGGTCTCAGGATGAGAGAGTAACTCCAATGCCTGTGATGCTTTGAATGCCAAGAGCTTAGGAGCGGAGCTGTCGAGTCTTGGTCCTTGGCATCTGCCGCCAGGGTTTGGCAGCCACCTGAGTGGTTGCGTCAGTCGGTCGCCGCCCTTAAGCAATGTACGAAAGCTGCTGATTCTTCATCCTTTTCTCACAGTTAACAAAATGAAATAAACAGCACTTTGGATTTAAGCCGGACCATTTTGTTTTACGCTCGCGGCCCTTGCAGGCTATATCTAGAGAACACCCTAGCGGAACTTTTGGCTGTTCAGCGATGCAAGAGAATGGCTGAGCGTCTCCAGAAACTACCTGAGCCGATTTCAAAGTTTTTGGGCTATTTCACTTCTGAAAGCCGTCACAGCATCCTAGACGGCAGTGGATTTGAACAGCCGCTCGCATCTCAAAGTTCCACCAATTCGACAACGAAACTACAGGTCAGCGGAAGCATAATCCCTCCTAAGAACACACTCGGGGACAGAACCCCTGGAAAATACAGGCCCTCACTTAAAAATGGCAAACACTGCCACTTCCAGAGGTCGCCAAGGAAGACAATACCATTTTTGGGAAACCAATGCCCAAAGAAGCTTTGGATGTACATCAGAAGATATCTTCCAATCTGTCGAAGGGCTTGTTTGCGACCGTCGGTGGATTTGGAAGAGGAAGTAGGGATCCAACGTACTTCGGCTATCGAAATCACCGAATGCGAAAACGGGACAGCAGACTTTCAAATATATGGGAGAGTCTGCGGTGTGATCGGTCATGGCTCGTCAGGGCTCATTCTAAAAATACAAGAATGGTACCCGACTGCTGATTGCTTTTATGCAATCAAGGTCTTCCGCCCCGGGACGCTAACAAACGAGGAAAAGGGATATGGTAGTCGCATTCGCGCCGAGTTCTCCATAACTTCCTCATTAAGACATCAAAATGTCGTTCGAACGTTCGATCTCCTCCAGACCGATAATGATAGGCTCTGCGAGTGCTTGGAGTATTGCTCCGGAGGGGATCTTCACTCGTTGATCGTTGCCAAACGTCAGCTGGGAGAGGCTGAATCTGACTGCTTCTTTAAGCAACTAATGCGTGGGATCAACTATATTCATGAAATGGGAGTTGCTCATCGCGATTTGAAACCGGAGAATCTTCTTCTTACTTCGAGAGGTTGCCTCAAAATATCGGATTTCGGAACCGCTGAATGCTTTCGTCTAGCTTGGGAGAACGGCATACACATGTCGAGACAACGCCGTGGTTCTCGCCCTTATATATCGCCAGAACAATACCTCAACAAGGAGTTCGATCCGAGATCGGTGGACATATGGGCTGCAGCCGTTACTTACGTTGCAATGAGAACAGGCAGAATCCCGTGGAATATGGCGACTACTGATGACGAGTGTTTCAGAGACTATCTTGCAGACCTTAAGGTTGGGAGGGGTTACTTTCTCATTGAAGATATTTGCCATGTTAGGTTGCAAATCACCGGATTTGTCCGCTTAGTGTGCTAACTAAAAGTCATAGGTGGACAGCCGCCGAGTCATATACTCGATGCTGGATATTGACTACATGGGTCGACCAAGATCAAATGAGGTTCTTCGTTCTCAGTGGCTCCAAGAGATTGAAACATGTACAGATGCGGATACAGCGGCGGTTAGTGAGATATTTATCAATTAGTTTAGGGGTATACGAGATTCGATGCCGATTGGCGGCGATCGTCAGGTCTGACACATGTTGCGGCACATGAACCAATAAGGTAATCATGGGATGGATCATGGGATCAGCTTAACCTCGCACGCAGATAAGAGATATACCATAGTAGTACTTCCACTCCTTTCTTTACACCGTCCCGTCACGTCGACGGGGCGTTCTCCATTCCTCGTCAACACCGTCCTTGACTGAAACCAGCCGTGGTCTCTACTTCGACTTCATCGTCACCTATTGACCTCTGCTGCTAATGTCTCCTGTGGCTGAGATGGTACATTATATTTGGGCGGTTCCCCTCCAGCCCTCTAACTTCAATATCGTAGTCGCCGTACTGGGTGGCTTCGTCTCTCTTTTTGGTCTGGTGTCGTACCTCCTGAAGGAGAATTATTATCTCTCTGAAGCTCGTGAGTTTCAAGTCTGACTGCCAGGCCAGTCGCCGTTGCGCTCGCGTAATGAAATATCCTACGGATGGGTAAGGGTCGCTAACTCAAGATGAACCCCAGTTATTTCGCTCGTAGTGGGCGTTGTCTTTGGGCCAAATGGGGCAAACTTCGTCCGCCCGAGGGACTATGCCGAGTGCAACCAGGAAAGAGTCTCGGCCATCGAGTGCCGCGACAACCTGAACGCCATCACGCTCAATCTCTCCAGACTGGTTCTGGGCGTCCAGTTGGTTCTCGCTGGCGTGCAGCTCCCCAGCAAATACCTCAAGACGGAATGGAAGTCGGTACTGTTGCTCGTCGGCCCGGGCATGACGGCTATGTGGATATCCACGAGCCTGCTAGTCTGGGCCTTTGCTAGAACACCGAACTTTCTGCATGCACTCGCTGTCGGTGCATGTGTAACGCCGACTGATCCGGTGCTGTCTGCCGTCATAGTAAAAGGTAAATTTGCGGACCAGAATATCCCCGAGGATCTTCAGAATCTCATCATTGCCGAGTCGGGCATCAATGACGGACTCGGATACCCTTTTCTCTTCTTTGCTCTTTATCTCATCAAGTATGTGAACTCGGGCACCGCCGACACCAGCGCCGGTGATGCCATGGGCCTGTGGTTCGGCTTCACCTGGGGGTACATCATTATCCTCAGCGTCCTATACGGCGCCGTGGTCGGCTGGGTAGGCAAGGAGTTGCTGCGCTGGGCAGAACAGCGCAACTACGTCGACCGCGAGAGCTTTCTCGTCTTTGCTATTGCCCTCGCCCTTTTCGTCTTGGGTACATGCGGCCTAGTTGGTACCGATGATGTCCTCGCCTGCTTCATTGCGGGCAACACATTTACTTGGGATGACTGGTTCCGGCTGCAAACCAAGGATGACTCTCTTCAGCCTACAATCGACATGCTCCTTAACGTCACTATCTTCTTGTGGTTCGGCGCCTACCTGCCTTGGGACCTCTTCGGTGATAACAGCGTCGTCTCGACCTGGCGCCTCGTATTTCTTGGTGTCCTGGTTCTTCTACGGCGATTGCCTTGGGTGCTTGGCATGCACAAGTGGATTCACAAGGTTAAAGATGTCAGACAGGCCATTTTCGTGGGGTTTTTTGGACCTATCGGCGTCTCTGCCATCTTCTACCTGTTTGTGAGCTTGGAGTTTATCGAGAAACATTTGAGTGACGGGGACGGTATCCCTCGAAGAGACGTCAAAGACCTTGGTGAAACAATCCGAGTTGTCGTCTGGTTCCTCGCAGTCTGCAGTATTGTATGTCGCCCTTATTCGCCTCTGTTAGAACCGGAATAGCTAACCAGAGTCAGGTCGTCCATGGGCTAAGTATCCCTCTAGGAAAGTTGGGACATATCGCACCTCGGGCCTTTGACCGGCTGCTGAGCGAGACCCTGAGCGACGAGCCGCGCGCTGTGGAAACTCGACGCAGGATCCCGGTTCTGGGCAAGTGTCTTGCCAGAGAACGTCGCGACCTTGAATCCGGGCACGTTCGGCTACGCTAACTACTACAGGCAGCTGTCATGCCAAGTCGTGCGAGCCATATTGAGATAGACTCGCGGAGTATGACCCGGGTCGCGGTTCAGTGCGAGGGAGAGATTTGGTTTCCTGGCAAGGCTCATTGGCTAAAATTGATTATAATAAGATACTCAATAGCTACCTGGAAGACAGCTCCCCTTAATAGCGGACATGCTGTTGTACAGCCCATTGATGCAGGGGCAAGAGAGAGTGCTATATTCACTGCAAGTACAGTTGGCCGAAATTATAATTACGTAGGCAAGCCCTTAACACCTAACCAACCACGTCATTATACTTAGACTACGAGGAACGCACATCACCTCAATAAAATCGCCCTCCATCCTATCGGATTGAGGGTGTCTAGATCCAAGCTACCATATCAACTACGGTGCAGTATATATCTGAATCTGCAAACACTTAGTTCTATATATTAGCAACAATAGCGACTCGAAGAGGACTTCGGCTTTCGGGCTCGATAATCTCTACCCAGGAGGTTAAGATTCTGTACTGGCAGGAGTGAACGTCTGCCAGAGTATCTAAGCATGTTCAGTTATGTCACTAGACCAAAAAGCCTCAGCTGGGCAGTTGTGAGTCCTTGTAATCCAACAAGTATATTAGGTATATTAGCGTCTACGTTACTATTAGTTTGTTCGTAGGGCAATGCTATGCCGTAAGCTCCATGCGAGATATCTTTAGAACCTATTGTTAGGGACGTGCTACAAGTCTAAGTTCGTCGGCGGGCCCTGAGCCTCGACTATCCGAAGCCCTAGACGTTCTTTTACATTTCGTAGCTGTCAGGACTTCTACTTTGTGCAGTAGGAACTTGAGTTCCACGTTTGGACGGCCATGTCGAATATGCTATCAACTAGACTTGGACACGGAAATAAGCATTCTTTGGACTGGGTGACTACGTGCGTGCCCTTGGACAACTGAAGGAAGTTACTCAGGTATAACAAGAGGTAGAAAACGAAGAAAGAAGAAAACAAATATTCGACACGAAAATAATGATAGAGTGTTCGGTACAGGTCCTAGATAACATATATCTTCTAGGCAAGCTCCTTATCTCCTCAGATACCATTGCCGAACAACGTTACTGTGTATAGCATTTCCTGATTGGCATGTTTGGCTTATCTGCGTATGGCTTGAACGAAGATCTAGGAGGCAATGGAAAATCCAATCTATCGTCCTCTAGGAGTCGCTCGTTTGGAAGTAGGATAGCCCGGTCGAGTTGGTACGGTAGTCCACGATGACGACCGCGAATCATCATGATACAAATCACGACTTTGCTAAAGGTATTAAACTGCCCGCTTAAAGAGGTTTTAACAGTGGGATAGCCAAGGCTGAGGCCAACATTGCCACTAGTGAGACGTTAGTTGGGAACTTCCGCCGCGTCACCTATCTCCTACGGTACGCGCTATCGATAATGACTTACTATGCGGAGACGACTTCAAAGAATATCGAGAACACAGAGAAAGACTAGCCATTCAAATGAGTGTCAAACATAAAATTAAGGAAAACATAGACTTACCGTGTCGCGCGTGATTCGATCAGACTCGGAGATGCAAATACAAAAGATGCCCAGGAAGATGTACCAGAGGTCAAAACTCAGCTGGTTCCGTACATGTGAGAGAAGGTATCTCGCACTATTTTGCTCGTCAAGATCCAAGTCCCTCGAAAACACGCCAAGCGTCCTCTCTTCATAAGTGTTGGAAGCGCGGATACTGAGCGCAATCGGGAATATTGCAATATACATCATAACCAGTAGACTGAACTGAACCGCGGGGTTAACATCACCAAGACTGAATGTCGCCGTCCCAGTATGTCGAGATGAGGCAGCTTGAAATATGGCTGCTAAAACCCTTGGCCCGCCCGGAAGATTATTGACGGCCGGGTTGTTGAGGTCGAGAACGATGATCAAAAGGACATCAACCGCGTTCAGAAGAAAAATTACACCGAACAGAATCCAGGTTGGTTTGCTTGGGAAAAGCAATACGTAACAGCGTCGCGGATACTTCAGGAGGTAATCCAGCGGCTCCTTGAGAGAAGACTCCCGAGGTACGCATTTATGTATAGTCCAAATGACAAGGCGCAGAAGGCAGGGATAGAGGGTATTTCCGGCAAAAGCAAGAAAGCTCATCAACAGCATCGGCCATGTAGCATCTTGAAATGACACCATCGAATCCGGAGTAAGCGTAAACCCGAGGTTGGAAACCATTGTTTGAGCGGAATAGAAAGCCCTGTCACTGTCAGCGCACCAGCATAAGGCCAATCGAACTATCCTATATAAGGCATACCACCAAACCTTCCCTTGCCCACATTCTTCTAGATAATCCCTGTACTTGGGGTTGGCGTGAAGGATCCAGGGGACCAGGCCAATGACACCTAGTAGATGGAGCCCGATGAAATACCCTAGCATCAACCTTAGCCATCGCCTCTTAATATGACCAGCCCTCTATTGGATCCTTACCGATCACGATCTTTAGTAGGACTTTTAGCGCACGATACTCAATGCCTCCAATGGTTTCCCTATCCTCAGCTGTGAGGTTGTAGAACTGGGAGTTCCGACCGACGGATGCTTGCGAGGAGATCCCCGGAAGGTTTAAATCTCTCGAAAGGGAAGTAGCCCTCCTAATCGGTGGGCCCTGCTCGCGTGGCCGTCTACCGATCACAAACATGGATGAAGCCACTTGTTGTAACGGTATCCCGGTCATGTCGCTGGTAAAATTCCTCCATCTGCGTCGAGAAACCTCTGATTCCGTATCATCATCTAAGCCAGACGTCAGCCATGTCTTTCCCTTGCTGATACCAAAAAGACAAACGGCATCACGTACCGCAGATCTCTGAACTCTCTTCGACTTCATGGATTGGGAGACCTAGTGCTAGGTTACTTATGGCTATTTTATTCGCATGACGAAGAATGTACCTTGGTCGCGTTCGCGGGGAGAAGGGATATGCAGGGTCTTGCCGCTATCGGCAAATGCCACACTCCTGGTTGTAGAAGGCGGTTGTGCTGGTTCCTCGTCTGAAGACTGAGAACTGCTGGTTTTGCTATGGTAAAAATAGTTATTAATCGGCCAACGAAAGGGGCATACGTCCTGAGAACCCACTCACACTGAAGTCGGTCTTTGCCTTTCTACATCCGAATATCCCTCTAATGGCTGAGAAGATTCCTGCTCTGGTGCTGCATTCCTAATATTGATGGCTTCCTCCCCACACGCCTCCTGGTCGTTGTTATTCGCTCGTTGTGCCTTCGTTGAGAGAATAGTAGGTGCTACTGAAGTTAGTTCAACGTTAATCATTAAAGCAAGAGGGTATAACCTATTTTCTTCAATCGTTTATCGAACCAATGAAGGCGAACCACGACAACGATAGTATTGATAAACATCAAGTTCGTTATAATGGGTAAAATATAAATGATGACTTGCTGGTAAGTTTTCAATAGTTTTAAATCGATACTACATGTTACCTAGTATTAAGTGTCGTAGAGCTTTGGATCGGACCTAGAGGATACGTACGTATTCAAGCCCGACTCCGTCGACGCACTCGCGCCAAAGAAATAGGCATCAACTGCCTTCAAGTTGCCATAAGGATAAAGGGCGACAAGTCCCAAGATTCCACACAAAATGATATAGGCATCTATTGGATTGATTAGTTTTTGATAGCGAATAGGAAACGAAGACATACAATGCAAGGTAATGAAATTTAAGGGTGGTCTCCACATGCCTACCCGATGTAAGTAAGAGCCACAGCTGGTGAAGGCCAAAATGAAGTTATCGCTGAGCTCGATGCACCTTGCGAGTTGGGTTGCAAGACCAGCTAGAACGTAGATATCACTGCAGAAATAAAACTTATGGCAAGGAGTAGGTACCTGGACTTAAGCAGTGCTCGGATAGTGGCGATGTGCGGTTGCGGGATTTAATCGCACCAATACGATAAAAGCGGTTCTTATCCTACTGATCTTTAGCGACTTAGGCAATAAATTCCTAGACCTTTGCCCAAGTCTAACGAAGATGAGCCAAACTTGATATAGGAGATTCTACTGTGTACATACACTAGCAAGGTCCGGCAATAGTACTTGCTATCAGATATAGGAGTCTGCTCTGAGGAGAGGATATACGTTACCTATCATCCGTATTAATACGCTATTAGGCTATTTATATGGCCTTTTCCCCTTGTCGCTTGCTGTAGTAGAATAAGTTCATGAGTTCCTTAAGAGAGATAAAACAGGCATGTAGGGGAAATATTATTGCCCTAGTTACATGTATATTTAGTCGAGTATTTCACTGAGGCTGTGTTTAGAATGTAAGGGGCTTGCTATTAAGTCAGTCAGCACAAGAAGGTCTCACCTCTTTATAAAGTGCATTATGATTTACTGATATAGGAATGGGTTGGATTACTAAGAATATGGTCACCTGATCCATCACCTACCCAACTTCCTTCCCTATGCCAAGAATTCTCGATAGTAAGGCTACCAGATAGTGTAAGAAAGCTTCAATCTAATAAGCTGAATGAGCTCGTGACAGCTATCAGAGGAAGATAAGAAAATCGTCTATACTAAACTCTGTTAGCACTAGGCTACGCTTTGTAAGATTGAATAGAATCAACTAGTAGTCCGTCCTTTAGAGGTTGTAATCCTCTTTATCAAGTTATAAAATACAGGAATAATAATACCTGGAACACCGCGTTTATCCAGATTGCTGAATATATCTTTTGTTATAATGATCGTCGTAAAGTCACCATTTCTTTGTTAGAATTTAAAGTGTATAGTAATATTCCTACTATCATTCTTATCTATATCTACAGGATACTTGGAATCTCTATCGTCATCTAAGAATCATCTATATAGATGAGTCGATCATGTTAATAGTTCCTCTTTCTCTCTCTTCTGGTTTTTTTT
>MVGC01000278.1:0-30969 GCA_003589665.1 Aspergillus sclerotialis | reverse complement strand
AATCAACACTCAAAATCAGAACTTCTCACTAGTCACACACCTAGTCATATTAACCAACACCCAAGCCAAAACCTTGACCAGAACAGTCAACCCCCTGACCACCAAATCCAGCCCAAAGAACATAACTCTCAGCACACCACGGGCACCACTCGGCAGTTTCTGTCCCTCCCGTGACGAACTCTGCGAGTATCGGCCGTACCGCTCTAGATCGAATTCTTCGACGACGATTTTCTTATTCTTGCTCTTTTGTTTTTGCGGTTTTGGTTTAGATTTTCGCCAGAAATAGAGGAGGGATGATTTCGTTTTGGTATTAGTGGTGTTGGTGTTTGTATTAGAGTCGGACCCGGATGCTGATTTGATGCGGGATACTAATTCCTCGCCTTGAAGAGCGTCTTCCCTTCTGCGAAGGTTGCTACTAGTTTTCCCTTGTAGAGAGTTGGGTGGTACTGTGGCTGTTTTTGGATGTTGCGGTTAAGCGGCATATCTGCTAGGACAGGGTTAGTTGCTTCGTCTGAGACAGCGACTGCCAGGATAGCTGCGATGAGGGAGTCGATAGCGTAGAGGGAGGGTATAGCGGATGTTATGGCTGCTGCGGAGATGGATAGGGACATTGTCCCCAGGTCCAGGGATGCGAGCGGTTCATCTGAGTCTGTGAGGGGGAGAGTCGACGTTCGTGGTGAAGGGGCTCGACTTGCTCCTTCGACGGAGTTTGATGGTACCGGTGTCGTTACGATAATTGTTGGTGGTTGGCATGTTGATTTGCCGCTTGAGGGTGTGGACACTGTTATATGCAAAGTTCCTTGGTGTTTTTTGTGTACGGGTGAGAGAGCGATGCCGGCTGCGCCGACTAGGGCTGGACGATCATGTTTTGATAAGGATGCGTGTTGGAGCTCGTATATCCCTCGGGAATGGTTCCAGATTAGTCGGTAGGATTCTTGGGCTGCGGCTCGTTGGAGGGCGTCGGATTCTACTTCGTTGGCTTCGGATTGCGTGAGGAGGTGTCGTTTCTTTAGTTCTTCCGCTTGGTCTATGGCGAGGATTGCGGCTAGACGGGAGAAAATGAGCGAGACAAGACCGTCGTTTGGCGGGTTGCGACGTTTTCGATCTTCCAGGCTGAGCATCATTATTGGGATGTTGGTGCTTTGTTTTGAGGGGTCTGTTCGGCTGATGGATAGCTCGTTGGTCGAATATGTATTTAGAGTGTAGAATGGGTGGTGCGATTCGCCAAATGTGAATGTTGCGGGCTCAGTTCTACAGTAGTTAGAATGTCTGAAATTAAATTGAATGGGTAGCTGTACTCACCGGGCCATTCGCAAGTTGAAAGTGCCGGGAAGATCCTGTGGTCTCTGGCCATTGGCCGCCTCCCATAGACCTTTCAATTCGGTAAGAGTTGAATACCGTATTTCTGGATCGAGATCTCCTGTAGGGAAGTTCATCGCACTTGCTGGAACAGTTTTCGGACCAAGAGCCTGGTCAATCTTTGAAGGAGGTGATATAGTAAGTCCTCTGGGTTTAGGGCGAGTCCGAGGACTATCGTTCGACAGCTGGGGATAGTATTGTTGCTGATTCAATGGCAGACTGAAGTTATAGCGGGGGAACATCGATCTCATAGGAGCATCCTGAGAGTTAGATGCTGGTGATGAGTCCTCGAAAGTAGGTGGCGTAGCACTCCTGGTACTGTTGACCAAAGTTGTCGAGCCAGTTCCGGCTGAAGCTGAGGATGCATGTCGTTTGGGTCTATCACTCTGTCTGCTAGAGCTGCGAGGACCTTCCTTTGGATTTGGCGATTCTACTCTATCAGCTGGAAATTTCGACTTGATAGCATGTGTCTTTGGAGGCGGTTGGATGTTGGATGTATCCTCGATGATCTTGAAAAGCACTGCTTCTGTTCTGTTGGAGTTCTTCAACTCTTCTAGAGGAATTGGACTTGGAGGTTGTTTTTCCGCGGTTTGTTTTTTCTTTGCCCTTCGGAAAGGATTCGTAGTAGGTTTGTTCTCCGGAGAAGGAGGGGGAAAGAGTTGAAACTGGCTCATCTTGTAAGCCTGAGCAACCTGCTCTATTCTCAATTAAGAAATAAAAATAGTATTATCGATCAGTAAATATACATAGACCAACTCAAGGATATCAGAGCACAGGTCTCAATATCCTATAAAATAAAATCAGAAATGAAGTAGAAGAAAGCAAATATCATCGTGAACAAGATGCAGAACCCAACAGTGGGATAGCCTCAAATATAGAGTCCCCTCTGTCAAGATCTTGGCACAAATCGTCAGAAATCATATTGGGTGAGGCGGCAAGGATCTGAACAATGAGATCGTGGGAATGATGTGAAGAACAGGCATTGTCATGCATGATATCTCGTTCCCCATGCCTGGCGGTTAAATCTGCAGGTCTTTCTAGCCGCTTGATTGGCTGTGTTCCTCGATAGGAAGTTAAACACGGCGCTTCGAACAGAAACGAGCATAGATATTGGTCCAGGATGCGGTGTGAAGAGTGAAGAAGTTGGGTCGAGATTTGACTGGATATTGAATAGGTTGCTGTGGTGCACATGTTTTTCTGACGTCCATATCGGCACTTGCGAATGTCACTTTTTTTACTAGGGAGGTAAATTCGGAAGCGTTTATTTTCTTGGTCAATTTGGTAATATAATTATGCTTATGACATATTTATATTTTATTGAAAGAATATCTACTTTATCTGGTGTATATTCGACATCCTATAAAATAAGACAGCGCAAACGTTGCGTAGACAACCAACATGAGACAACACTTGATAAAATCTCTATCGTGGAAAATTCATAATATACAGGTACCCGGCGCCTAGGGCAAATGTCATATAATACATATTACTCATGACGAGCTGATTGATTGGTTTCCATCACTTCATCATGCACAGAATAGACGAGACCTTCAGCCATCGCAATTGCTCCCTCCATATTTCCCTTGTTATACAGAAATAAGCCCTGCAAAGCCGCAGCGCTGGTACTCCTACTTCGGTCAGGTTTCTGTCCATTTTCATCCTCAATCAATCCAAGCTCGTGTAACCGATCTAAAAATGCTCGTCGGTAAGAGCCATTCTCATCAAGTTCCCCGTAGAACCGATCCCAGAGACAGCCAACCTGATAGCGACTAACTTCGCCCAACCGGACGGTCATGTCCACCCGACCGGGTCGGACTAGCGCTTCATCAAGCCGGTCAACGTGGTTTGTGGTAAGGAATAGAATACGTTCCTCCGCGCTTGCGACTCCATCTAGTGAATTCAGTAGTCCTGAGAATGTGACGTTCGCTCCACGATACCCATCAGCTTCTGTTTGTACACGGCGGTTCGAGAATGCCGCATCTACATCCTCCAGCAGAACAAGAGTCCGGTTCGGGACGACGGTAAGGAGATGATTCAGTCGGTCGTCTGTTAGTCCACGTTCACTGAGGTTTAAAATAGCAATATCGTAGTCCAATTCGCCTGCCAGAGCCTGGATGAACGAGCTCTTTCCCGTTCCCGGAGGCCCATACAGCAAATAACCCCGCCTATAAGGAATCCCACGATCATGGTACCATTTCCCACTAGCAAGGAAATCCTGCACATCTTCCACGATCCGCTCCTTGACACCCTCGTCAAGAATCACCGATTCCAGCGGGCGTTTCCGTCGTGGCTGCCCAAACGGCCGCCATTCCGCACCCCAGCTATTATATATTGTGGTCTTCCCCTCATGAGCCTTAGCTGCATGCGCATGAGCTTCTGTAAAGAGGTCCTCGAAAATATGGCGGTGCGCGTAAAGGGTAGTCAGAGTGATGGTCTCCCACGGGCGACCAGTATGAAGATCCTGCGATTTAGACTCTCGCACACGATTGACGAAAATAAACGCGTTCTTATATCGTAGCACATGTCGCCCGGGACCAGGAACGAGGGAGAAATGTGTGTGTATCGCGCCGTTCGAGTGTTCGACTTTCTGAGTCTGGATTGAGAGGTGGCGCATCCTCGGCGTGAGTTTTTGGAGAATCGAATCCACGAAGCCAGTCCTGCTGGCTGCCGATCGAGCGGAGTTTAGCTGGGATTGTTGATAAAGTGTCATCCAATGAAGAAACCATGGGTATGAGTCGTCTTTGATGCTAATTTCAACGTCCACCAACATGCGTCTTCGAAGGAGAGCAGCACCATGACGAAGGCCCTTTTGCGCGATACTTAGTCCGGCTCCGAGACCTGCGAGACCGAATCCCTATTTCGGGAGTTAAATTAGCTTACTTGCACTGCTATCTTCCGAATGATATCATCTTACCGCTGTGAAGAAGGGATTGTTGGCGAACTGCGACCAGAGGCTTCCGTCGCCTGCCGACTGACCTGCGGCCTGTATCGCATCTTTTCTCTGTTGTAAAATTAGGTCGGCCGATGATTGTGGCCTTGAAATATCAGGGGATCCATTCGGTTCCATTCCAGGAGACGAATGAATATAATAGCAGCAAAATATTGGGGCGAATGGTTTGCTGATGTGAAGCCATGATTAGATCGGAATTATTCCGGACCGAGAATTTAGGTTAAATCAAACAAAGGCAATAGCCCTAAGAACCATGAGATTCTTGGCTTACTCCGCTTGTATATACACTCTGAGAATGAAGGTAGTCTCGGATAGTAATATTAAGAAATAACCCTATGTAAATTTAATTCCGAAAGACTACGTACGGTAAATTTAAATACAGATCAGGCAGGAAGCGCCCAAACATGTCGAAGTTCAAAGTAGGTTAGGTACAAATTATAAACGAATGGTAAGACGTATGGGAAAGTTGAGCTGCCTGAATCTGCTGAGTTAGTATCCCTCAATTGGGACCGTGCTGCGGCGCAAGCTCTAGAAAACGTAGGCAAGGGGAAGATGGTTGATCCTGGGGGAATGTGTTACAAGTGGGAGAACAAGGTCTTGGGTCGAGGATTATCTGGATAGAAGAGTTCGAACGTCCTATGTATATCGTAGCCTTGCAGCTCATGATACTAGCAGCTAACAGTACATAGGAGGCCGAACGCCCAGGCTCAAGGCTGGACTATATGGTCTCACTTTACAATGATCCTAACCATCCAAGGCCAAATCACTGCACTCACTGCTCACCAGAGGCGTTGTATATTCCATGTCTAGACGCGAAGATAGACGGACGGCAAGGCGAGAGAGAAGGAATTCCAGACTCGAGCCCAGAGGTAACAGGCGCATCGCGAAGGAATTCTGGGCAGTCAGGCGCCGGGGACAAGGGATTATAAAGAAAGCTCTACAGCAAAGTGCTGTACCTCTTTATAGTCAAGTTTCCTAGTCGGAAGAAGTTCGGGGGTCGATACCTCGTTTGGAACATCTTTTCCAGCAGGCAAAGAGCCTTGTCACTTCCATTAATGTGTACATGGTTCTTGGAGCTCATGGAGGTCTCTACATGTATCGGGATCCCATTAATTTGGCGGTGCAGCCTAGGCGAGCTTATTAGAAAGATATAATGCAGGATTTTCGAAATATAGACCGCCGTAGTCCACAGAAGGTTATCTTCTCTTCTGCCAGGGAATAGCTGACAGTAGCGCGACGTCGCTCACATGGTAGAACAGGAAGTGTAGGGAGCTGGATGCTCCTAGGTAGATTGTTCATCTATGAACTCTGTAAGGTATAAGGAACTTTCGCATCGCCAATTCAGGGCACGGCCGAACTAAATCCCGAGCGATAAGGCGCTAAGGTGAGGCTTATCCCCACAGTCTGGATTTCTATATTTCTGTTTTGAGATTAACTTCAAACTTCACATCAACCATTCCTACCCCACACAGCCTAAGATGATTCACTGAAAGTCTTCTTGACACTTCTGGAGTTATCGTTAATAGGCGTCTGGGCGTTCTTTTCTTTTTCTCGTCTCTCTTTCCCATTTGGTTCCCGTCTTTTCGTTCGCTTTCTTTGCTTCTAAGTAACAATCCTCAGCATTAAAGAATCCCAAGATGTCTCTCCCATTCTTTGGTAGCATTCCTTCCTTTGGGCTCCAGGCACGATGTGTACTAGTTGCTTTTGCTGTTCATTCGAGGGGTAAAAAGGGGCCTTCTGCCTCAGTGGTTTCGCCTGGTCTTACTGGACCCGGGCACCACGTCTTCGCAAGTCTCTATGGGGCCAATGGAAAGCAACATCCAAGTAAAAGAAGTTTGCTCAATCCGTCGGAGTGGGTATGTCCGTTTCAGTGTCCTCCAAATGCTAACTGACCTTGCAGTTCGTTCAAACAATTCCAGATAAAGGCTGCTGGAGGAGTCCTTTTGTAAGTCCAAGTCCCAAGCTCGCTTCTTATGACAGAGACCAGTACTAACTGGTGCTCCTCAATATAAAGTCGCCATCTCACCGGAACGGCATATATTCCTGTTGTCAGCCCTCCCACAGTTGTTGTCCATCTCGCAGGTGTTGTCGCTCGCCCTCCCACAGTTGCTATCCCTTCCGCGGCTGCTGTCTTTCCCACACCTGTTGTCCTTCTCATGGCCAAACTCTTGAAGCGTGTCTTTCTTCTGGGCCATGAAACCCCTAACTCCGCAACTTGGTTTGGAGGGTCATGCTTTTTTGTCGAGTTTCAGAATGGACTGCGAGTCCTTTTTAACCCTGTTTTCGAGGAGTCCCCCATGAAAATCCGGTTGCAACGTTATTTGAGGGTGGAAGACATCCCCTATATCGATGTGGTCATGACCTGCCACAATCATCATGATCACCCCTCGTGCCCCATCGTACAAAAGCTAGCAGAGAAGCACCCGGATTGTCACTTCTTTGTGCCGCTTGGCAATAAATCTTGGTTCCGCAGCTGCGGGATCAGGAATGTGACAGAAATGGACTGGATGGAGCAATGCGATGTCAGCCTGCCATGCTCACCGTCTAAGGGCCCAATTGAAGTCCATGAGCTAGGCAGTATTTATAAACTGGGTAATATCAGCGCTCGCATAACTTGCTTGCCTTGCCGGGGCGATAGTTGCGGATGTGATTGTGACAACTGTGAACGGTGCGAAGTCCTTCGGGCTTCGTGGTTCATCGAAGCCGGCGGTAAGAATGTGTACTTTGTTGGGTATGTAGTCGAGAAAGACAAGCTCCTACTGTTTGGTCAGTAACTGATGAAGATAATAGAGACACATCGTACCAGTCGACGTTTAGTCCGTCGCATGAAGGCGAGTGCCTTGGTGGGTGCCCTGATTGGTGCCATCGTCCCAAGGATAATCGTTTTGACTTTAAGAATGTGGGCAAGCTTTATGGACCATTCGATCTCGGTCTGATCCCCATCGATGCTTACAAACCTCTTATATTTGAGATCCTGAGCATTGATCCCTATGATGCTGTCGAAATCTTCAAAGACACCCAATGCAAAAGGGCTTTAGCTATGCATTGGGGAACTTGGTTACTTGAAGAGGATGACGCATTTGAGCCTCCTGTAAAGTTCAGGGAAGCCTTGAAGGCCAACAACCTTCCTGAGACTGGGGTCTTTGACATCTGCCGTATTGGAGAAAGAAAGGAATTTTGATGGGTTAGGTATTTCACTTAGATTTGTCCGGTTTGTGCGGTTGACGGTCACAGGGTACGTTGGTGGTGGTCATGGGGTGCTACGGCACCTAGCTTCCGGGGCGCTAGCGGGACGCGTCTCGCGCGTAGGCCTCGTGACTTTCTAGGGTTTTGTACCTCTGGATGCTTGTTGTTTTGCTGCCGTTCTGTTGCTTTCATCTTCTTTATGGCTTCTTTGATGTTCACAATTACTATTTTTTTTAAATAAATAATATTGAATGGGAATCTTGTACTCTTAGGCCTTTCATTCTCTACATACAGTAAGACCTAAATGTAAGGATGTCTCTACTGTGCTTGATTTCCTAGCTACTTAGTTCTTTATATCACTTTACTATCACTTCCATAAAAACAACCTTTAAGGACATTTATGCAATAATTTTGATTAGGTAGTAATATTATTGCAGAGGAGGATATGATCTGTTATAAAAAAGACTCGGGCTTGAAGCGTGGTAAAGAGTAAAGGGCTTGCTTTAATAGTATGAGAACAGTTAGAGAATAGGTAGTATGCAATGGTACTTCCCTTCTAAGCACATTGAGCAACTCGCCCTAAGACGCGCCTGTCAACAGACCCCATTACGTGTTCAGACCATAACTCTTCCACCTTCATCTTTCTTCCTTTACCCATCTACCTCTTTTCTATTGACCAAGCTTAAATACCTTCTTTCCATATCATGCTTAGACGCCACAGCGCACCTGTATTCGGATTGCGCCAAGAGAGAAGAGGAGCTATCCCGAGGGCCCAGGCAGCCGACAATACGGACAGTGTCACTGACGACGAAGTCGAAGTCGTCTTTGACCTGGACGAACGTGCCTTGGCGGAGCTCCCACCATTTCTCCAGGCCAACATGAAAGCAGTCCATGCGGAACGTCTGAGTCGTTTGCAGAGCCAGGGCGATCAAGTTGAAACCAGCCAGCAGAATGACAACAGTGTCAGACAGCAGCCAGGAACAATCACGACGGTCCCAGTTCAGACCCCACAAATCACAACTCTGTCCCGCGGACTGCTTCAGGCGTCGTCAAGCACAGAACAACTGGAAGTTGCTCCCTTCGGTGCTTCGGGTCCTGTTGATGACGCCATGTTGGAAGGACAACAGGGTGGTACTTCGAGCCCCAAGAGCGGCACCATGACAGGTGAACAACAGAATACTTTTCGGGCTCCTTCGAGCACCATCTCGGTGGACGAACAACAGAATATATCTTCGAACGCCTCAGACGGCGCCATGATAGGCAATCAGCGCACCGATGAATCGGGTCATATACACGGCATCATTACAGACGAAGAAGAAGAAGACTTTTCGTATCCTCATGGGGCTGTAATGGATGAGCAGCGGATTGGCTCACCCGGTCCCACGATTGACGAGATGATAGGCGAGCACCAGGATGACGGATCGGTTATTTCATGCACTATCATGACTTATGAGCAGGAGGCCTGCAGGGACCCGGAGAGGTCACGCCCAAAGAAAGTCTCAGGTTCAGACAATGCTGAAGTGTCGGAACGTGAAGCTGCGCTGGCCATCCCTCGCATGTACAGTCCCCATCTTCGTAAGAGAAAGCGGGCAGACAAATGCCCACCAAACTCGAAGTCACGTGCGACCAGACTCTATGTGCCCGCGGCAAAATACATGGGGGATGTTGTTGAAGAAACACAAGGCCATCACCAGTTACGCGCAAGGGTCTCCTCCATCTTCAATTCTGTGCGTGGTAAGCTGCGTAAGGGTGTTAAGAAGATCTGGGAACTTTTAAAGAAGTAATTGCAGCTTCAGAGAAAAAGGCCAGACCCATACCTGTCGATCCAATTGAGGAGAATTGGCCTGGTATTGTGTTGAGAATCGGGGGATTGAAAAAGTAGGTACTTTGAGCCATACGAAAAGGGGCCAAGGAGGTCTTTTCATGAGAAAACCATAGCTGACGAGAGTCATAGCAGCTTTATTATGAATTATGAAATAACGATGTATGATGTACAATAGAATCTATGTCGGAGTATGTAAGAATAGCACTATGTACAAAGTCACTGCATGCCATGAAGTTATACGGAACTATATCACGCTAAACCCGAATTGGAATTGAGGCGGTGAGCTTCGATCCCACCTTCGCTCGCTGGAAATTTGCTGGTAGATGCGGGCATCCAATTCTCGTTCTTCCTCTTCTAACCTCCGCACCTTCTACCTGTCTTTTGTTTTTTGTTCTTTTGAGGTTCGTCTGGAAATATTATTGGATCTGTTGTGAAAAGCTCTTTCCCCCTGAGCAAGTCGAGAACCCACCGCCAATATGCAAGCTCCGGTGGTGGTAATGAGTGTGTTTCCCTGAGGAATTGATAATGGTTACTATCTCAAGCTGCTAATGCATTTTAGACACCAATGCTGGTGATAGGCAGGTTGGCCGTAGAGCACAACTTTCCAATATTGCCGCTGCAAAGACGTACGTGGCCCGTCAATATACCTAATTTCGAGCTAACCATTGTAGTGTGTCGGACATCATCCGATCATGCCTAGGACCCAAGGCCATGTTGAAGATGCTATTGGACCCTATGGGCGGTATTGTGTTGACTAATGATGGGCACGCTATTTTGCGAGAGATTGAGGTGTCACACCCCGCGGCGAAGAGCATGATTGAGCTTAGTCGGACTCAGGATGAGGAGGTTGGTGATGGAACGACAACTGTTATTATTTTAGGTATTTTTCCTCGGTTTTTCATCGTCCCGGTTGTTCAGTAATACTAACTGGTGTAGCCGGTGAAATGCTTGCTCTGGCACTTCCTCAGCTCGAACGCAACATCCACCCGGTTGTCATCATCCAAGCATTCAAGCGTGCTCTATCGGATGCGCTCGCCATTGTGGAGGAAGTTTCGGTACCAGTTGACATTAATGATGACAAAGCGATGTACACCCTCATCGAGTCGTCCATCGGAACGAAGTTTGTCTCGAGGTGGTCGGAGCTCATGTGCAGCTTGGCCCTCAAAGCCGTCCGAACAGTCTCATTTGACGCTGGTGGTGGAAAACAGGAAGTCGATATCAAGCGGTACGCGCGTGTTGAGAAAATTCCAGGTGGCCAGATCGAGGACAGCGAAGTTATCGATGGTGTGATGGTAAACAAGGATATCACCCATCCCAAGATGCGGAGGAGGATAGAGAATCCCCGTATTATCCTACTAGACTGTCCTTTGGAGTATAAGAAGGGAGAGTCTCAAACGAACATCGAGGTCTCCAAGGAAGACGACTGGAACCGGATCCTACAGATTGAGGAGGAGCAAGTAAAGCACATGTGCGATGCAATTATGGCTTTTAAGCCAGATGTCGTCATCACTGAGAAGGGCGTTTCAGGTAAATTACAATTCAAAGCTAATGCTGCTATTCTCTAACACTCTCCCAGATCTTGCACAGCACTTCTTGGTGAAAGCCAACATCACCGCCCTTCGCCGAGTAAGGAAGACAGATAACAACCGAATTGCCAGAGCCACCGGCGCAACGATTGTGAACCGCGTTGATGATATCCAAGAATCCGATGTCGGAACCAGGTGCGGACTTTTCGAGATCGAAAAGATTGGTGACGAATACTTTACTTTCCTCAGAAAATGCAAGACGCCCAAGGCCTGCACCATCCTCCTACGAGGACCGTCGAAAGATATCCTCAACGAAATTGAGCGAAACTTGCAGGACGCCATGTCCGTCGCCAGGAACGTTATCTTCCATCCTCGCCTGTCTCCTGGAGGCGGTGCGCTAGAAATGGCTGTCTCCGTTAAGTTGAGCCAGCTGGCCAAGTCGATCGAGGGTGTTCAGCAGTGGCCTTACAAGGCCGTTGCTGATGCCATGGAGGTCATTCCACGCACGTTGGCGCAGAATTCCGGTGCCAGCCCTATCCGCGTCCTTACCCGCATGAGGGCCAAGCACGTCGAAGGCCAAACCTCCTGGGGTCTCGATGGTGACTCCGGTGCGCTAGTTGACATGAAGGAGTATGGTGTTTGGGAGCCTGAGGCGGTCAAACTCCAAAGCATCAAGACAGCTGTTGAGGTGAGCTTATCCCCATTGTTCCGTCTGCTGAACTCGAGTGTTTTACTAACATTGTGGCTAGTCTGCATGCTTACTCCTCCGTGTTGACGATATTTGCAGTGGCAAGACTGCCCAGCAAGCTGGTGGAAATATGGGTGGTGGAGAGGAGTAATAGAAAAAAGTAGATATGGTACATAATGCTGCATGATTGCCTCGGGTTCTTACATTATGATAGAGGCGCACCTAGTATCCCAAGGCTGCTATTTCATAAATCCTAGTTTGTTGGGTGCGAGGCATAGAAGCTTTGTCCGCAATTTACCTCTTGGAGAAAAGATGGAAAAGATGACCTGGTCAATTTTCTAACTTAACCTATCTATAACGATGACTTTTCTTATTATAATGCAGTATTAGGGGACTTTGCTTATACAGACAATATATACGTAAGGGAATCAGGAGCCATTCCTTTTATTTAGAGGGATTCAACACCAGACCTTTCGCACTTACGTATCTAGTGCAACGAACGTTCTACCAACACACTTTTGAGTTATCTTTGTGTATACCTCCTCTGTTTCAGGTAGCATGTATTATTCATCCTAGTCTAATCTAAGCTACCCAAGTTACTCATATATAAAAGCATGGATCATGCGAAAGTTTGCTTTATATAGCAAATTAATATTATGCAACGCTAAATACAGGGCCAAGACAGTAAGTCGCATATATCATCAATATAGAGGTGTAAGCTATTAGTTCTTAGGTATAATACTGCGAGGACTCTAAACGGCATCCAAGGTATGCTCTTAGTCCTCATGGATAATCACCCCAGGCACCTCCTCAGCAGATTGCTCAACCCCATCCATAGAGCTCTGACCTTTCTCCTCCCCTGTCCCAGCATCTGTATCAGGGCCAGCCGTTACAGCTTCTGGAGCAGCATCGACAGCTATCCCATCAGGCCACCAGTCTTCCCAGCATTATTTTTCTTCGCCGCTTTTCTCTTATCCCTCCTCTTCCGATTCTTCTCAGTCTTCTCCTCGTCTTTTCGCTTCGTTTCTTCGCGTTTCTTCTGCCACTCATCTTCGGCCTTCTCGCGGTGCACCTCATCCTGCATCAATCGCAGGCGCTCATACTCCCGCCTTCGGCTCGCTTTGTACACATGAAATTCACCGGACCCTGCTCCTGCTGACGAGCCTTGGACGTTGGCGACAATCTCCGGTGGAGCTGGTAGTGAAGATGCGGTTTTGGGTTTGGATGCATCTGGCAGTTTAAGTGCTTTGTTGGGATCCCGGAATAGGGAGTCGACTTGGTTTGCGTGTTCGGACCTTGGGGATACGGCGCGTCGCTTGACAGGACGGCGGCTTCGAGGGTCTGCACTTGTAGGAATTGATTCGGGCCCTGGCTCAGACATTTTAGGTTGGGTCTTGTTGGTTGGTTAATGGATTTGACGAATTGTCGATGATGCAGTGTCTTCGGTGTTGAGGGTATATAAAGACAGAGGCAAAGGAAGTTAGAGTAAGGAATTAATCCTTGATGATAATTATCTTTTTGTGTTAAATGGGGTAATTAGCAAGTAGAGCGTATATTAGTAGAATTATCAAAGAGCTACGTCGCGCAGCGCGGAAGCGGAGAAATCTTAGCGGCCCGATAAGATAAGTGAGCCATCTTGGCAGATCCATAACTTATCAACTTATCGATATACTGTACAATAGCTTCTCGAAATAGTAGTTAGTTAGGTACTGTTTACATTCCAATGTACTACACTATGTCTTCCATCTCGGTTGGTCAACTCTGATGCCTATCCTGATTAAATCTATTTGATCGTGATGGAAATGAGTTAAATTTTGGTTTTTTTTTTTTTTCTCTCTCTCTTCGGTTCAGTCTTATGGATTCCATAACTATACCCAGTACGTCTTTCGGAGACCCGTAAATTCATCACACATGCCCTTGAGAAGCTTATTTGGCTTTGACGATGTATGTGCTAGCTTGGATCTACCTACCTCTTCAGTCCTTCAAAGAAGGATCAACCCCGTCCAGATTACCTGTAAGTATTAACTCCGCTTTTGGCAGTGATGAGGTTTACACACTGACTCTACTTCTAACGGCAGTGAAGTTATGGAGGTTGAATCCACTCTCTAACAGTAGTGAAGTTGAGTAAATCGACTTATAACGATGCTGAAGTCACAGAGATTGAGTCCACTTCAAGTTATAATTGTACAGTACCTATCATTGGGGATACTATGATATACACATCTTAGTAAATTATTACCACCACCTATAGTTGAAGTAGAAATGTCTAGATGAATAAATAAGAACATCAAATAAAATATTCCACAGTAAAACGAAAGGAAACAAGCCCAATGGCTTGTGTATAGAAGAGAAGTGCAAACAAAGATCGTCGCGCATGTGCCTTATCGATAAGGAACTGCCGCCTAATATTAAGCCTCTTTCTTCACCTTCTTCTCTCCTGCTCCATGGTTGCCTTCCTCTTGCTCCACAATTACCATCAAGTTTATTTATTTAAAGGCATTCCAAGTCCTATCTACTCTACGTCCTACCTAAGATCGATATTCTTTGCATTTTTCGCTTTCAATTGAGCGTTTCCAAATCAGCATCCTCACAACGTCAACAAAACCATAGCGCATGCAAGATGGGCACCTATCGCCTCGGTAAGTCAGGTTTTACTTTGATTCTTCCTTATATCGCTTTTCTTGACTGCCCCTTTTCGTTTTTTATATTTTCTGCTGTATATTTGATTCCTGTGTCATTGCATATGTTACTATATATGAAGATGCTCTGTCAACATGTGACCCTGAGGTCGGTTGAACATAACTCTTTACCACATGGATTTACAACTCGCACATCCACTCGGATTTTAAGTGGAATAGATTTCCTCTGCCTATTTTCTATATTCACTATTCCCTGTCACACCCCCTTATTATACAGCCCGAACTAACCTAGCCCCAGAGGAATCAAACACCAGCCGTGCCGGATGTCAGAACAAAGAATGTAAAGACCAGAAAGTCAAAATCCAAAAGGGCGAGCTGCGCTTGGGGACTTATGTCGACACTGAACGTATTCAGGCATTTATGTGGAGACACTGGTAAGCATCTACTTCTGCACTCTGCTTCCAAGTTGAGTTTCAAGTTGCTTGAGCAAGTGCCAACTTTACTCATTCATCATCAGGGGTTGTGTGACTCCTATGCTCATTAACAACATCAAAAAGACCCTTGAGGAGGATGGAACTTCCACTGAAGATATTGATGGCTTCGACGAGCTTTCCGAGGAATTCCAGAATAAGGTTCGCAAAGCTATTGAGCAGGGTCATGTTGATGATGACGATTGGAATGGTGTAAGTATTTACCCCCTCTCTACTCATGTCTCCTTTTGCGTAGCTTTATATGCTGGGTGTATTAACTTCTGAAGGATGTTGAAGTGAACCGTCCTGGGAAGAGCGGTTTCCGTGTCCGTGCTTCTAAGAAGGGTGCTAAGGGTGCTGCTGAAGAGGTGTGTCCGCTTCCCCAATAAGCCAAACATAGGCTAACACCCCGTCCAGGACGGCAAAGCCGAGGAGAAAAAGCAAGCGTCCAAGTCCAAGAAGCGCTCTGCCAAAGCTGAGGAGGAGAATGAAGCTCCCGCGCCTAAAAAGACCAAGAAGACATCCCGTGCCAAAAAGGCGGCGTCTGAGGATGAGGAATATGATGCAAAGGTCGAAGATGAAGAGCCCAAGCCCAAGCCTGCTCCTAAGAAAGCTCGCGCTTCCAGGGCCTCAAAGACCCAAAAGCCTGCCAATGATGAGGGCGAAGATCAGCCTGCTGAGGAGAAACCCAAGCGTTCTCGCAGAAAGGCTGCCACTAATTCTGACTAAGTCTTCCTTTGTGGGAGCTGGATCGCGGATATTTCCGTTGATGACTTTGGCTCTGTGATGGGTCGTTCTAATTCTCCTATTGTGTTTTCTATTTTATTATTTCTCCTGATTTATGGTCTCTATTCGATTTATCAGTGGGCGTTTTTACTCGTGCAGATACCAATTATTGTAACCTAATGAGGTGGCCAATTTCTCGATTCCTAATCTGATCACTACGAAATGTCCAAGTATCAACCATAACTGCAGATATCAATCTCCAAGAAGCAGAAAATTCCATGCTACAATTCCAGCACGAGCAGAGATTGCCATGTTTGAAACAGGCCCCGGACTCAAATCCCAGGGGCAAATGAGCGGAGTTGGTCAGAGCAAGTTAAGCCACCAAACACCAAGGTTGTGAATAGATTAAATTCAGTAGATGTGGTCTGAGACCAAAAGTTGGCCAACCTCGGAGAGCGAACGAAAGAAGCGAATGTCAGATCCGTACTAGAACGAACGAATGCAAATAAAAGACAATGCGATATCATTCTTGCCGTTCAGGCTGGACTCCCCTTCTGACAATTTATTGGAGTCGACTTCGATTCTGCCAGCGCAGTGGAACTACTAGAACATCTTGGGAGGACGCTTGCTGCTTTGGGTAGGACATGTAAGCATTTAGATGGAACTTATAGTTACGGGGATGGTTAGCAGGCCAACGGGGGAGAAGAGCAGGATCCTACCGGGTCTCCACAAGATCGTCCATATGGTTGCACATTGCAACAAACAGATCGAAGTAAAACTTGTGGCCAACTTCCATCTCAAGTTGCATGGTTCCGCTCTTCTTGAAGATCTTGCGGCATCGGATGATCATGGCTAGGTAGTGAGCGCGTAGTCGAGACTCCGAGTCTGGCGTGTTGTCATACGCATACCGAGCGGACCGTAAGATCACGTCGACGGGGATTCCGCTCTGAAAACCTTGCTTGCGAAGTGCGAGGGTCTTCAGGTCCTCCAGGCCGTACTTCTCGGCTGCGCAGTATACAACTGAGTCCCGGAGGACAGTGTCGCCGACTTGGCTGTGATACATTGTCGCTTCACTCGACCCGCAGCCACCGGTTTGGGTGATCTCGGCGTTCTCGAGTTGCCATGAGTCTCGGCGCGGGTTGTGAAGTAACCGCGGGTAGTAGTCGCCTTTGTATAAAAACTCGAGAACGCAAGATAGAATCTCTGGCTCCCTGAGTCAATTAGCATCTAGAAATATAGTAAATTTATATTGTACGGTACTCACTCATCAGGCAGATCTACCCTTTTTGTACCGTCTTTCAGGAACTGGTTCCTCATAGCGGCACAAAAATAGGGACAGGAGGATAAGACATCTTCATGGGCAGCAAAAACACGCTGTTCAGGGCCCACAATCAAGGTAATTATGGGACTGGTGAGAGCGCTGGAGGGTGTTAGCTAACAAATTATTTTCTCGAACGATGTAGAAATACCAATAAACTGGCTTTCCCAGAGAAGTCTCATCCAAACTCTCCTGCAACTTCACTTTCTCCCGCTCGCTGTATTTCTTCTTACTCGATCTAGCAGACTTTCCCGCCCGATCTTTCGAAGAAAACGAGCGTTTGAACATGATGTTGCAATCCGACTCACCATGAAATGAGGCGAGCCAGAGATCGACTTCGAAGCAAATGAGTGACACAACAAACACAGACGCTGAAAGGAGTGGACAGGTTTGTTGGAAGAGTTTGACGCTGCTAGACCATGCACATAGCATGAGGAGGAGTCCTGGAAGTCTGTCTAAGATATGATTCCTCTCTTTGTCCGAAGTCTTCATGGGAAGAGCTTCTTGGACAGGAGAAGAAGCAAGTCTGGAGATCAGACTTTGCATACGGGAACCTTGAAGAAGACTCTCGTAGCAAGAATCGGCCGACTCTGAAGCGTGAAGAAGAAAAGGAGAGGAGTTGGAGGGGAAGTTGGAGTCGACTCTTAGATGCAGATCATGTGATACCAACAGGCATCAATATGCAGGGTGAAAGTTACGCCTCGGAATATCCCTGTTGGTTTCTTTCTTATTGGGCAAATCTCAAATATTGTTTTGATGTTAGTGTCTCTATTGGTTGTTCGGAGGATTCAGTCGAAAACTATATATATATTGGTTCCACAGGTATAAACAACAAAACCAGTGTGTAGTTATGTTGAATAACTGACACCCAGCATATGTACAGTGAGTCCGAATTTGCCCAAAGAGATAAGAGATTCTTCAGCTTCTCTCCTACAGCCAGTCTCGCATATATCCAACATGACTATGACAAAATTCCACATCCTGCCAGGCCAAGGCCAACACCAAAGCTTTGGAAATGCCCGGCCGTGACACCAAGCATGCCATTTCCAGCAGAACAAGTCAAGTCACGGTCTCCAGAGCACTTGAGGCAAGAGATACGGGTACCATAACTGTAGTATTCCTGGAGTTGACTTCTGTAAGTATTTGAAATTTAAATTGACTCTAAAGCTAACACTTACTGTGCCGTAATGCTTGAAGTTAAATGGCAGCGTCACATACATGTTCTAACCGAAGATGTTTAGTTCGATATCCTATGACCGCTGCTATTTGGAGATACTTACAGGAACACCATCAGCTACATTATTGCCACGATTTAATGTACCCTTCTGGGAATTTCCGAAGTCTGCGAATGCAGCATTACCGATGGGGAAAGCCGCCAGCGCATTGCTGGTAATTTCCTTGTCCGGGAAGTTCTGGGCAAGAGCAATATAGGATAAATAAGTGAGAGAACCACCAAGTGAATGGCCAGTGGACTCCAATGTGTAATCGGGGTACTTGGCCACCAGGGACTTGACTTCGGAGATCACATCGTCGTGGACGGAAGACCATGGTCTATAGATGCCCCTCATTACTTTGGCCCCAGATGGAAACTGTACTCCTGACAAGGTGGGAGTGATGAGAGTTGTGTCAATGTCATTGAGAATATCAGTTACTACGGATAATTAGTAACCATCCCTCACATAGGGTGGTTATACATACTGGTCGTTGAACCTCTCATGACTACCGTGATTCTCTTCTTGGAAGTTGAGTATCCCACGTACCCCTAAGGACCTAATCAGCATCCAATCCACTAACAACCATGATCATATCTACCTGAGTATCAGTTAGGAGGTTGTTAATTCTCTTAGTGATCGTGACATCAAATGCTTTGCCCAAGCACCCAGTATAAGCTGCGGAGGAAAGCTGCGCGGCACGTTGAAGCTCCGGGAATGCAGAAGTATCTAGGGCTACATCAGCAACCTTGACCCCTAACGGAGGAAATGGACTTCTGACCCAAAGTAGATCTTGAGTCCAACGTTGGTACGCCGGAAACTTGGGAAGCCGAAGCAAAGGCTGTAAGAAGAGCAATAAATTTGCTGAAGATCATCTTGAAAGACAAGTCACAGTACAGCTTATCGAATTTTCAGAAACAAGTATACCTCTCTTCAAGTGCTCTCTGAAAGAGGGTATGTTATATATACAGCTTCATGACACAGTAACTACCGCTTCCAGATACCTCGGTAGTTAGGTTCTTGGTGCATATATGATGGTGTAGAAATTCCACCAGACACGACAACCAAGACGGTAAAGCTAGATATACCATGGGTATTATACATCGGAGGTATGTCCGTTCTAATCGATATAGTAGTCATGTGGAGTTTAAAGGCCGCATCGGGCATCGCTAGTATGAGGCCTGTGCATACGCTAACCCTATAAGAATCGAGCCTTCACCCCTACCGTAGGCTGTTAGGCCTATATAATAGTAAATAAACCCTGGGTTTTCAGTATCCAAATGCCGTGCCTTTCGGTATTTGCTGTAGTCAACCGAGGTATTAGTATTCGAGACCATGGAAGACATCTTACACGTTGCAGATTAATCTATAAATGTGTGCGGGGTACATGCAAATACAGGAGAACTTCCTTCTCACCACACTGGAACGAACCTAGAAACATTCTTCTTAAGACTTCATTAGCGTGAAACAGGAAATTTTACCAACACTATTAGCCAATTAAAACTATCTTTTCTTTTCGAATGTCTTAGGATGTTCCCCCGAATCCCAATTTTCCACCAGTATTAATAAACAGTTCCTAGAACCCCAAACAAATCTATCTCCTGTTGAAGAAGTTCTGAAACACCATTCCAAATTCCCTCATAATCCATTTAACCTAGGCATTTTGAACGGAATTGAGATTTAAATAGCAAAATATACTATCTCGTACGTCGGGTCAGTATGAAACTTGACCAAACCACAAAGTGGCAGAATGTCTAGGTACAAGTTGTTTAGCCGTTACTGGACACCTCGCCGACTATAGCAGCATCATAGGTCCATCCTATTGAGAAACCACTACACATAGTACATAGTCCATAGTTTACTGCATAATCAGGAGCTGCCGTGCATACCAGAAGCGTTTAAGATTAGTTATGGCTAACCTTGGTAAAGGGTACCAATTTCCGGTACTGGAATGTGGCGGTGTAAATCTGGATGGCGGTGCAAGCTGATCTGAGTGAAATGTGTGGCTGATGAGATCTGTTCTCGTAATCATGACATCATTCATAAACTCATAAACTAGGACCGTCATGAGGTGATAGTCAGATCTTTCTTTGTTAACCTTAGATTAATTATCGAGAATTCTATATAGTCAAGTATTTAGAATTATCTTTTTCTGCTTCTTTAAGAAATACGTTCTTCTTCATTAATATTGTGTCTGCCATCGTTACCCTTATATTGCCTCTGGATCCTCCCCCCGATTGGCACTACCTGAACCAGAAAAGTCCATGAATTGTTCCTAATCTCCACTTTCCCACATAAACATGCGTCGATTTAGTCAGATTAGTTTTGGTCGACGTTCTTCACAATTTGAGCCTTCCTATGATCCGGTTTTGACGGCGGAAGATGAAGCTTTCTTCCAGAAGCTTGCCTCCGCGGAGCCTGCGCCGCTTCCCAACGACGAGATATCTACTACCAGCCCTGTAGGAGAGGACCCGAAGAACACTCCGCTACCCCCATCGCCTGTGGAAGAAAATGGCAAGGAGAAAGATCAGGAGAACCTGAAGCCCGGTGAGGAATTACAGGATCAAGCCAAGGTCCCAGAGTTGTCGGCACAAGAGTTACCTACAGGAAAAGAAAAGAGGCGAAGACCATGGAGTAGGATCTTTAGGATGGGTTCTGTGTCTCATCATAAGGTATGAATATGTCTATTTTCTGTATTCTTTACTACTGGTAACTCTTGCATTGATTCTTATGCTTCCTGATACTCACGTCTCTTGATGGATAGGATGGAAATCCAACAGGGTCCAGTACTTCTACTACCGAACAAAATCGCAGATGCTCTTATCATAGCGGCAATACGAAGATTAAAGAAGACAAACAAGAGCCTGAGGATATCACTGATATCCTAGAGCGGCTTAATCTCGCAGCCGATAACAACCGTGTGTTCTCAATCAGTGATGAGACACAGGAACTTCTAGGCAAGTTCAAGTTGATTTTCAAAGACTTAGTCAACGGTGTTCCTACAGCGTATCACGATCTAGAGATGCTTCTGGACAATGGCAACCACCAACTTCAGAAGTCGTACTCGCAATTACCTAGCTTCCTTCAGAAAATGATTGAGAAACTTCCTGAGAAGTGGACAGAATCATTCGCACCTGAGATTCTTGCTGCGGCTAGCGAGAGAGCTGGTAAAAGCGGTATTAATACTGAAAACGTGGGGAAAGCAGCGGCAGCTGCGAATAAGATGGGATTTAAAGTTCCCAGCTTGAAGGAGCTTGTAGGGAAGCCGGCAGCAATAGTCGGAATGCTACGGTCCATTATAACATTCTTGAAGGCTCGATTCCCCGCAGTTATTGGCATGAATGTTCTTTGGTCATTGGCATTGTTCAGTACGTACCGATTCTTTCGCCTTGTGGGTAATATCAGATGGTTGGAAGTGCTAATAGATTTGATATAGTTCTTCTTTTTGTTCTTTGGTACTGCCACAAGCGTGGTCGTGAAGTACGCCTCGAGAATGAACGCATTGTGACGGAGCAAGAAATGCAAAAGATGAATGAAGCAGTAGATGGACAGATTCGACCTACAGAGACATTTGTCACAACCGCTCCACAAGGCGCATCGGTCGAGCAGGTCCGGGAAGGTGTACAAGAAGCACAGGAAACCCGAGAGATGGTTGAACCAGTTGCTGAGCAGGAGCAGAAGAAGGCAAACCGTATGAGTACGATGACTCTTCCATCTCGGTCGAAGTCGAAGCTCTCAATTTGGTCCAGGTCTCAGAAGCCGACGGCTTCCAAAATTGAGCCATATCCTGGAACGTGAGATACTTTAGATATAGGCATTTACTACTTGCTATTCTCTTCTTTTCGGTTTTTCTCTATGGTTTGTTTGATACCAGGAATTGTCTTATGTGAGTGATGACTGTCTGGGTTAATGGTCTGATCGGATTAATGATACCTCGGATGTGTTTCTATATCTCCATGACATAATACCAAGTGGAATCCTGTTTAGGCATTTTCTTAGATTTTGAATGGAATAGACTCCATAATTATTGGCCTGGGAGGAGGCGAGGTGGTAGATTCAATTGTAGTCTCTCGCAAGATGGGACTTTCTCCTGATACTCGACCCGAAGAGGATACTACGAGCGATGAATATCACGGATGAGATCTCCACTGTATCGGTTGGTGGCAAAGATTTCCCGGGAGGCGCTTCCAGGATGTGGTGACATTGTATGATTATTTTGATTGACCAAACAATAGAAGTACCGACCTACCTACAGTACAAGCACTCACCTTGTCTTAATGTCCATCTTCTTCTGCCATATATCTGCCATGTGTCCTTGCTTGCTATGACAGAGTCCATTACGTAGGGAACAGCACAGGCGGTGAGGGGTTGGAGGATCATTTTGCCCCTCGATCAAAATTTATCAGGACGGAGGGGAAGGATCTGCAGATGACGGAGCATTCTCCAGTTACCGGGATCCCGGCATCCTGGCATCCTTTCATTCTTTCCTTGAACATAAGTACATGAGTCATGGACAATTTGAACCAAATAGGCAGAAATGATCAAACCCAGTCCTTTAGAGTCAGTCTTTTTTGTAACCGCCGCGATGAGTCCAAAACCTTTTGCAACTCATCATGACTGATTGCAAATGGACCAATCAGTTCATCGTGTTCCAATTCAAGCCTCTATGCTGGGGGCCTCTGATTGGCCCCAGCTAAAATGCGGTGAACTTTACCAGCCAATCAGCACTGCAGCAGCCGAGGTTCCTGGCCAATCAGCGGGCCATGATTTAATTGTTCCTCCACTTAGCAGGAAAAAGGAAAAATCCATCGGTCCCGCGCCAGTCAGTCGATCCAGTCTCAATAGCAGCCCGAGGCCAAGTTCTCTTTTCTTCTTCCTTTCCTTCCCTTCCTTCCCTTCCCCATCTTCCAATTCATCCCTTTTCCCATCCGTTCATCGGTTTTTTTGTCCCCAGCTTTTCTAATTCTTTATTCGAACTGTCATTTATCAGATATTGTCAAGGTTTCCCGGTGCCGGCATGGCTTTCGTTGAGCTGTAAATCCCTCGCTGGGAAGCATGGTTCCCTCATGCTTCCCAGTCCAGCAGCTCCGAGTAATCTCAATTCGAACTTGACATTATCTGTTTCTCTTTCGACGTCCGTTCGCTACGTCGAAATTGCCCCCCTTAGTACAGTCATTGAAGAAGCACTTCTACGTCCGTTCTGGGCTTGACGTGCTTTCGCGCTCACGAAGAGTTTGTTGATAACCTCAGTTTTCTTCTGTCCGGATTGAAACACACCGTCGATACCTTTCTCTTTTTCTCTCGATTTGACGATAACGATATTCCTATTGTCTCGCAACTATAGACCGATAAGGTTCCTGTCGGTGATATTCACGAGTACTTCACGCAATTCACCCCATTGAACCGGACTAACACAACCTAAACCTCCGAAAAGTTTAGTCCTTGGAACCTAAATTGTGTTTTAGCTACCCAACACAACAAAAGACTCAAGATTTTACACCATTGGCTCGTACAATGCCGGAAACTATCTCGCCCTCCTTTAAACGGCAGTCGAAAAGTGCCAAGAATAATAATCTTCACAGCTCAAGTCCTCACTCTAACGTCATGCAACACATTGATTCTACAACTGCGAGTCGCTCCCCGAAAAACTCGAACAAGGCTGCGTCGTTGGGTTCTTTGAATGGAGATCGGAAGCGGAGGGGATCTTCGGTCTCTAGTGTCTCGTCTGTTTCTTCTATCGAGCTAAGCGACGACGAGAATGATTCAGACGAGGACGCTGATGATGAAGAAGAACCGTCGGCATCTCATTCCCCGTCTTATGGTCGCCGACGCGAGAAGGCTCATAAGGCGGGGCGTAAGTCCAAGAAAATGAGGCTTTCCGGCGTTGACTACAATGAAAAGAATGGGGACGAAAACGACTCGGATGGGAGTCTAGATGATGATTATGCTGCAGTCGACTATATCACAGATGATGACAATGAAGAACAGGATGTTGAAAAACTCGAGGAGTTACTCATTATGGAGTCGGAAGATGAGAACCGTGCTGGTGGCATGATCTTGGCTTCAGATGGGGAGGATACTAACCAATGGACCGCCGGTGACGCTTTTGATGATCACATGCTTCTGTCTGGCGCTTCTTTCTTTGATGATGAGCAGCTCTACGGTGCCATGGATGCTTTTGGTGAAGCTGGACTCGCCAGTGAACCTGTCGTAGAGACTCCCATGCCGCGTCATGTTCATTTTGAGGAAGAACACGAGTCTTCATCCGATAGCGATTCTCACACTGAAGACGAAATCCCAAGTGACTTCCTTCATCAAGACAGCTTGGATCCTCAGCTACGCCGTATGATTGAGAATGAAAACGATACCACCCGTAACCGTCGTCAGCAGTCTGACGAAACATTCGGTGACGCTGACTATGGTCATGGTAACATTTATCATGCGGAGTCCGATGCCGTCTCTGGTGGAGAATCAAGCGGCTATGAGAGTATGTATTTTGGTACCTACTCTCCCAGCGCATTCATACTAACTAGTCTTAAGCCGACGATGGTGAAACTACAGATGAAGACCTTCCTCCTCCTGCAACAATTACTCATCCACGATCGATTCTCCGTCGCGATTCCAGTGCTTCATTACCCCCCATGGGAGATGATCAAGTCGAGTCTCCAATTCGCCGACGAGGCCCAATCATGGGGACATTTGTTGCTGATCCTCACAAACCGGTTGCTCTGGTAGATTGCACTGGAAAGCATCTCGTAATCATTCCTGCGTATTCTTCATCACGTCACGATTGGCTTGAATCTGCCTCGAACAGTATCTCTGGCACTGCCAACAATAGTCCTCGTGCTACCACAATGCAACTTGTTGATGAGAGTGACACTGATGCCCTTGCATCACCAAATCGCGCAGACTTTAGCCCTATGCTGGCATCCAGTGCCAATCTCATGATGACTGCCCTTGGGAACGATATCACGCCGGGTGGCCAGGTCATGGGCCCTCCCGAAGCGTTCTACCCCTCTCGTGACTTTACTATTGATAGCTCGTTCGAGGATGATGATGACGATGATCCGGAAGAAGCTTTAAATGTTGAAGATTTCATTGACTTTGGAAATGGCTCGTCCGATGAAGAGATTGAAGAGAAGGGATTCGAGAGCGATGCACTTGTGTCTCCAATCGCCCCTTCGTCTGTCCCAATTGCCGAAGGTACACCGACACCTAGTCGTACTGCGGATCCCCAGCAAGGCAGCAGTGCGGAGCGCTTCTTGAACCATCTCGACCAGGGGATCGTTACGGCATTCCGCCGTAATCACAATCGATACCAGGCGCTGCTGAGACTTCCCCATCACCGCGAATTCATGCCAGCCAATTCACCATCGCGGCCAGCCAGCGTCTTCCGTCATGCCCGCCATGCGGACCAACGCACGCCCACAAGGAAGCGCAAAGCTAACGGCTATGCCGGTGGGGAGGCTGTTAGGCGGAAGCTTATGGATGCCCATCGCCGCAGCCAGCTTCCTTTCTGAACGCACATACTCCATTTTCTTTGCAACCCCGCCAGGATTGCGATATCACATACTTTTATGAACTCATGACTATTCAGAGATAAACGACCGCAATAGAATACACGGTTCTGTTTCTCAGTCTGTGTTACTAAACGGAATTGCCCTCAGGGTGTAACGATCAAAAGTATAACTTTACTGAAGATCGTCTAGATACGGCCTGGAATGCTATATCTAGAGGCATTTGAGCAGAAATAACGAGTCGGTCTTGTATGTAAGGAGTATCTAACCGGATGAAGATAAAAATTTCGGAGTCAGGAACCCGTTGATGGAAGCTTATGAACAAAAGTTGATGTTGATATTCTTTGGAGTCGGGTTTCCTTTGTTATGTGGCGCATTACATTTACTGTCATAGGGAAGCGATACCTCCGGGGTTAGGGAATTGCCGGCTGGGATTGATTGATTTTGCTTGAGTTTTAGCGGAAGTACCGGATTTTCTTTAGCCAATGCAAAACAGATTTAAAAGTTATGGACGTGTTCATTATCCCATTGGGCTTAGGGCTGCTTTGGACCTCAGTTTACCAGTGGAAGCTGGGCAAAACTGCTCCACACAAGCGTTTGAAATACATATGCAAGCACTACAGAGAGTAGGAACAGCCGATACCGTAAGTATCCGACCGTAATCCCATTCGTAGACCTTGACCGATTAAAGCTTGTCAAAAGGCACAGTCGTATTGTTGAGGAGTACGTCACCTATTCTAATTCCAACATGGAGCACGGACATGTTCGAAGGCCGGATTAGGTTTAAGAACAGCTGAGTTCCTAATTAATTCGATGTATAAAACACATTCTAATGTAGGATCATGGGGGTCGTGGTTTAGAGTAGAGTACAAAGAGAGGAGAAGAAGCCTGGGATTGTCTCACAGCACATGGATAGAAACATCGATTGGTTGGAGGAGTCAGATTGTCGTTGCTGTATTGTATTAATCTATTTTAGATCGAAGAGTGGATCAGTCAAAGGGTCTGGATTAGACTAGTTCCTGAGTGAGATCGGTCACTAACTTCTGTTCTATTCTATTCTTGGATTCGTCGGCATACATCCTGACCCTGATCGACTTGCTGGCGGCTACATTCCATTCTTCAGAAAAAGGAGGGGAAAAAGGAGAGAGAGGTTCATAGGGGGGAGCAAATTTAAATGAGCAAATTAAATCAATAATTAAAAGTGGTACTACCAAGAATAATCGGCGGTTGCTGCAGATGCAAGAATTAGTTGACATTCGAATTGGCAGGGCGAGACGCTGAGGAAGAAGCAAAGAGGGGGCAAAGGAGGATTTAGGGCTGGCTGTCTTGTTTGTTTGTCGATTTGTTTCTTTTTCTTCTTCGCTTCTTTTATTCTGTGACCACAACAGTTTCATCCTGTTTTCAGTCTTTCTGTTTCCTTTCTCCTCTTGTTAAATCTATACTATGTACTCAGAGTACTGTAGATTATTCTGTTGACTGACTCTACTTAGTAGATTCCCAATTCCAATCTCTAATCCATTCAGGTCAATTCTCAGAATGAAGTGGCAGCATTGGATGACTGGCCAGATCCCGGCGGTTTTCCTCTCAGGGACCACATCGTCCAGCCTTCTTTGACTGGCTGTTTTCTTCGCGCTTTCTCATTTTTTTTTCGCCATGTTCCTGCACTAGCTGTCAGCCACCATTGGTCCAGAGTCCTTTCTCCCCCTGTCTCTGCTGGATATCCACTGTTTGTCCCATTGTTGGATTCCCTCAGAATGTCTTACTTTCACCAGGCTGGCCGTGGATGTGACATGGTACCTGGATAACCCGGCTGCCGGCCATGCTTTGTCCGGCGCCATCCCTCTTTTTGTCGCTTACATCGAAAGACTCTTAAGAACCCGCCTTGCCCAGTCTTTTCTCTGATCAATTTCCTTTACTTTTCTTACGCTGTACTCCTGTTTTCTTTTCCTTGGTCTCGATATCAAGACACTCGTTCGGACGGTGGGAGCCATTCTTTGTCCCACCTGTTTCTGCCTCTTGTAGACCTTTCTTATATACTTGTTATTGTTGTCGCTGGTGTACGATAATAATACTCGCCATCTTATTCCTTGTGTCTAGTCAAATTAGTCCCTCTCTTCTTCTCCCTTGTATTGTCTTTCATTAAGAACTTTCTTCAACTATGAAGTCTGCTACTTCAGTCGCTTTGGCATGCCTTTTGGCTGTCGCCCGCGCCCATCCTCGTGGCCATGTAAGTTCCCTCGCATTATCTGATTGGCTATCTACTTGCTGACCTCTTGATAGGTCTGGATCACGGATTCATGCTACCCCAATCCGGGAAACACGGACAATGAGTGCTCTAAGGACCTGGACGAGGGCTTCGATTGGACTGAGCTTGACGCTGGTCCTTTTTCGTCATATGGTGGACTTGATTTCTCTGGGTTCACTTGCCTTGACTCCGCTGGTGACAACGACTTGGTGAGTCGAGCCTGTTGTCAGGACCTGTCGAGTATACTAACATCAATAGGGCAAATATATTGAAGGGAAGATCTCCAAAGGCCAGTCATCTGGTCTCCAGATCTCCGCTGATGGAGGACTAGGAGGCTTCTCCATCACTGACTTCTACCTCTCGACCTCGAAGGAAGCTGATGTAGATATTATCTATGGTATGCCTGACGGTTCCTCCTGCAGGAACGTCGCCTCTTGCTCCTCTGAGACCACCCGCATCACCAATGAGCAGTGCGGTGGTGCTGTCTCTGTTAGCTTCCATCTTTCTGAACACAGCGAGGAAGAAGAGTGTAACTTGGGAATTCACAGCATTGAGTTTGACTGCGGACCGGCGAATGTCCCCAAAACAACTTCTTCTAGGCCGGTAATCCCAACCTCAACTGGTGTCAGCCCAGGTTCGACGTCGTCTCTCATTCACTCGTCGTCTATACCTGTCGTCACAGGTGGCCCTTCCACGACGCCTCGGATGACCACCTCCACTGTATACTCGACCCAGGAAGTCACTATCACGAGCTGCGCACCCACTGTTGTGAGCTGCCCTGCCCACTCAACCACAGTAGTGACATCGACTATTGCTGTCTCTACCACTGTGTGCCCCGTCACTGAGACTGAGACTTCCCCGGCCACACTTCCATCATCGGTGGCTCCGGGTTCAAAGACCAGCACCCCATTGATCCCTACCGCTCCTAGCACTCCCACTGGTAATGTTCCAGCGACTACTCCAGCCCCATCCAGTGTGGTCCCTGGCTCTTCGTCTCCTCCAGAAGGGTCGGTAACCACCGTTGTTACATATGAGACTGTGACTACCTGCCCGGTGACCACCACTATTACTTCAGGTGGATCTGAGATCCCTACCACCTATTCCACTGCTTCTACGGTTACTCTTACGTCGACTTCCACTGTTTGCACCAGGTGTGCTCCTACCGGAACCCCAACTGGAAACGTTCCGGCGGAAACCACGCCTTCCCCGACTGGCGTGTCTCCTGGCTCTTCTTCCGCTCCAGGGGGTGGATCAGTCACCACGGTGGTTACCTACGAGACTGTAACCACTTGTCCAGTGACGACCACCATTACTTCAGGAGGCTCTGAGATCCCTACAACCTACTCCACCGTATCCACGGTCACCCGCACCTCGACGTCAACCGTCTGCACCAAGTGTGCTCCAACTGGGATCCCAACCGGAAACTCCCCAGTCACTGGTTCAGAATCCGAGACCACCGTCGCACCACCTTCGCCAACGTCCCCCTCGACCACCCCTTCAGCCCCATGTCCCAACTCAGTCCCCAAGTGCATCAACACCTGGCTCACCCTGATGCCAAAGTGCAAGTCCAACAGCGACTCCAGTTGCTTCTGCCCTGACTCTAAGTTCACCAACAAGGTAATCTCCTGCATCCAAGCCTGGGGCGCCTCCGATGAAGAAATCCAAGCCGCACTTTCCTACTTCACAGGAATCTGCGGCGCCTACGTGCCACAGAACCCAGGCATCGTAACCGCCATCCCGACAACAATCACGCTAGTCCCAACCGTCGCTCCTCCAAGCGGCGTCGCCGGCGTCACACCCACAGCCTCCGAGTCTGGAATCGTTCCTCCCGCTCCAACCCAAGGCCCTATTACCCAGGCTCCCCCGGCTACAACAATTACGTACTCCTCGTACACAGTGACCGTTCCCCAGGTGCAGTTCACCACCGGCGCCGGCACCGGCGGTGAAGTTGGCCTTATCCCCGCTACGGCTGCCTCTACTACCTCGAGCAGACCACTCTTTTCCACTCTCTTTACTGCTCATTCTACCGGCCCTGCTCCTTCGCAGTCGTCTGTGCCTGTTCAACTCACTAATGGTGTCTCGGGTACTAAGATCCCACGGGGCTTCTGGGCGGCCGTTTCGGCTGTTTTCGGTCTTTTTGTTTTCCTTTGATTTAAATCTGTCTATGTGACTGGTAATAATTGAATGATACAGTCACTTTGATTTTTTTGTTTCCGCTGTTTGCTTTGATGCCATCTATCTATCTATCTGATATAGTTGGTGTTTTTCTTTCTCTCTTTCTTTCTATCTTTCCAGTGCTGGGTGGAATTCGAATGCTGTATTCGGCTTCGAGTTATCTCCCAGTGCTGGTATGTAGTATAGCTCGCTCTCTAATCTAGTCTAGGTATAGATAAGCCATTGATTTTCTTGTCGAATTAGCCGGTAATTTAATTCATGATATCACTTATACGTACAATGTAAACAAACCTTGCGCTTATAGCCATAAGCTTTAGCAGGTTATACTATATATTATACAGTGATTTATCAGTAAACCAATTAAACAGTGGTCAATACCCAACATTCTCTTCCCACGGAGCCTGAGCCCGAATATAACTAACCCCATGCACATACCGACTCAACATGGGCTCCTGATCAATCGCACAATGCGGCCTATTATCTCTCCCTCTAAACCAACCAAGACCATACCGTTTTCCCATGGAAATAAGCATGTTCTCCATCTTAGAATGGGAGTATCGTTCCGTGCCGATGAAGTCATCCAGCATACGCGATTGATGAATGAAGGCAAGAACCGAGGCTATGGTTGATGGTTGGCGAGGCATGAAGGGTTTCCGTCGTTTAAACAGGACTAGTATTGTGGCTGATATGAGGAGGAAGAGGATTATTATTGAGAGGATGGAGGACGTGTAGAAGGAGTGTTCTGTTTCTGTGCGGAGGGAGAGAGACGAACAGGTTACTGTTAACATGTCGCCTAAGATCGAGCAGAAGCCGACGATTGAGACGATGTAGTGTTTGTTGTAGAAGGCCTTCATGGGGAGGATCCCGTATGGCACACCTTGGTAGTCTAGGGTGAGGGTTGATTCGGGACGGGCGTTGCCGAGGGATAACGAGTGGAATGGTTCCATCATTTTGACGGCGAATTCGAGAGTAGCCCAGAGTTGTTTTATGAGGGCTGCGACGAGGATGGGGAGCCAGGGGAGGCTGTGGGTTATTGAGGTTAGGCCTGTGTAGGAGATGGCTGGGATGAAGGGGAGACAGATGGTCATGAAGGTTATAAAGGCTAGGAGGGAGGCTGTGCGGAGCATGATTGGG
>MVGC01000277.1:0-30998 GCA_003589665.1 Aspergillus sclerotialis | reverse complement strand
TTCATTCTTTCTCTCTTCTCTACCACTCATTCTTTCTTGTCATTCCTTTGCTTCCCCTTCGTTGTTTTTGTTTCGCTTTCTGTGTTTCTCTTTTTCCTTCTTCGTCACATTTGTAATTTTTTTTATTCTATTCTACAATGCCTACTACCTATTGATGTCCCTCTTTTAACGATGTATTATACTTAGTCGGTGTCACTCTTTACATACATTCATTCTTGCTCTATAGAGATCTATTCTGTCACTCTTTCAACTCAACTTGGATGACTTCTTCAATTTGAACGTGGAACCTATTTTTATTCGCCCGCCTTGGTCTTTGTTTACATTCCTCTCTGTTTTCTTTCTCTTTTATCGAGTAATGTGTTGTTGATAATAATCATTTGTCATTATGCGCTCTACCATTCACTCGACAAATCCGTCCTCGAATCGCAGAGCGCTTCATGAACGCACTCCATCTCAGACAAATGAGCACTCTTCCACTCCTTCAATGCGATTGGTTTATGACGAAGAACATGATATGCAAGATCAAGACCATATGGCCTTTTATTACTCTACGCCATATCCCACAAAGCCAGAGCATATCCTCCCACCGAATCCTGGAAAGGGCCAGGGATTTGTGTCGGGCTCTACAAACGATGGTGGAGAGCTACCAGACCGCTCAACCTCCAATTTTCTCTCGGATTCTAGCCTGGCCTTAGACAGGCACTTCATTGATCGGTCCATCAGTGATCCCTGGGACTTGTCGTCAACCGTTGATCCCGGCAACACCCCGTCGCAGGGCTGGGAAGAAGACCCAGGTTCTAGTAGATCTTCTTTCCCGGATCCTGATCTCCCTACAACTGGTGATCACAAGCCCAATTGGGATTCGGAGGGGTCATTTTCGGATGATGAAATGGTTGTTTTGCCCACCGGGGCACCCACGATCAAGACTGTGGTCTCTGAGACGTCATCTCGCCAGTCCCCCCCTCCACGCCCTGCCAATCCTGCACCAAGTAGTTCCAGTCCGAACATGGTACCAATTGGGATTCCATCGAGTCCCAACTTTGTTGCGCTTGACAATTCGAGTATGAATGTTGTTCAGATTGGCAGTTCGCCAAACCCTGACTCTGGCCGGTCCAATTCGTTGGCCTCATTGACCTCATTCGGCACTGTCGTGAGAAATTATAACGCTGCCCGTTGGATTCACAGCTCATCTCCCGAGCGCTCGAACTCACGCTCGCATTCTTTCCGTTCCAGCCCCCCTTATCAGTCTGTCGCATCCGTCCGCTCGGCTTCCATCCACCCCTCCCGTGATCGAAGCCATTCTCGCTCCGCTACGTCATCTTCGCGGAGCGAGAATTCGTCAGATATTCAGGCAATTATAGACAGCGGTGTCACCATCCAATACCCAACCATCCGGGGCCCTTCTTCGAGTTCATGGGTGGATACCTCTCAGTCAACCTTTCCGGAAAATTCGTCGCAGGATCTGTCGCAGGCTCGCTCTTCTGACCGCTTTAATTCGCACCTGTCAACTGTCCCCTCACAGTGGTCAGGGGAATGCCATAACCGCGTTCTTTCTCCTGTTGATGAATCATTTGACAATAGTACCGGCGAACCTTCTCGGCCGTCTGCCGCTCTTGTTAGACAGAAGCCCGCATCGTCTTCAGTGTGGCTGGTGACCGAATCAGAAAGACGTGAACACCTGGACAATTTAACCAACTTGCCGATGCGTAGCACTAATCCTGGACTTCCGAGCTTGTCTTCGGGATCAAGGCAAAGTAGCCTGAGGAGCAATCGGCGACCAGGAACCGGCTCAAGCTTTGTGCTCAATACTATACCTGTATGGGCTAAAGTTTACTACGGATGCGATGGGCGGATCATGAACTCAGCATTTTCTCTGATTGACGGTAGCCGGCCCTCTTCTGCGAGACCGCTAACACCGAATTCCAACGCTCTTGGTCACTTGCCGACGGCTTTCAATCGGCCACCACCACGCACTAAGGCCATCTGCCAAACGGCGCAGCAGCGCGTTTCTTCAGACCCAAGAGACCCCCGGAGCCACTGGGTCGAGGATCCGGAGCCAGAAGAAGCGACGCCGTCTGAAACTTCCCGTGATTTGCCGACCAGCTGGTCACCACACCTATTCCCTGATCGAGTCATTCTCCGAAATGTGGATAACGTCTGGACTGCTCCATCTTTGGACTCGGCTGCGGAACCTATATTCGGGCGGAGGAACGTTCAAGTATACGCCTTTTGTTTCGGTTTTATATGCCCGATTAGTGAGTTTGACCTGCAGATATGCCTAATTTTCACAAGGTATTCTAACATGGATCATAGCTTGGTTTGTCGCGTCATTTCTGCGCTTGCCCCCGAAACCAGAATTAGATCTAGAGGAAGTCGGGCCACAGCTGGAATTCGCACTTCAGGTGAGATTGTTTGACATATCACGACGACGTTATGAGAACGCAAGATGGTGGAGAAACCTGAATCGCTGGATGACTCCTTTAGGACTCGTGATTATTACCATTATTGTGAGTTGCCAACTATGTGGTTTCCAGCATCGTTCTAACTTTCGCCTCGCAGATTACACTGGCTGCTGTTGGCACAACGATGGGCTTCTAGCTTGATCATTCTCTGTAGTTTTCCGTTCACCACTGTTTCAGCTGCTCTAACGATCGCATTTGAGCATTACTTGACACGACTGCACGATACGACTGCATGCATATAACGCTCTTTTTTTTTTTTAGCCTAACCTTCGTTTCTACATTTATGACTTCAACCTGTTGGCTTAGTTGGGTACATGGCAGGTCATGGATGTGCCTTTCTTCTTCTTCTTCTTCTTCTTCTTCTTCTTCTACGATGCACTTGTATATGGTCAAATGTGCTATGAATCCATAGAATTTTTTTCTGTTTATGATTTTGTACATGGCATTTGCAGCAAGCTTTGCTTTCGTGGCTTCCTATAATATAGTTTAACCATGTGTGTTGATTTTCGTTCTTTATTATGACTCGTTCTACAATACCTCATCGTTGTTCGCATATGTTTCAGAAATTCGGATGCCTTTATAATCGCTAAAATGGGTAAAATATAAAATATCTAACGTCTGATAAAATTTATTCTAGTAACACCAAAAAGTGTGACGACAAGTGTTGACTATACAAATACCTCTCTAATTTGGACGACCCATGGAAGAATGTAGAACTACAACTTGCGCCCAACCTTACGTTCCACACTGGCCTTCAGCTCCTCCCCGGACGGCATATCAACAACACTCCCATGCCTCTTTCTAGACTCAATCTCAGCCTTGATCTCTTGCACCGCCTCGTCAAACTCTTTCGTAGGATCATTGGGTAGGCCCAAGGTTGGCGGCCGGGTGGGTTCTTGGGCAACAGATTGAAGAGGGTGAGGCTTGTTCCGCAATTTCAGCTGTTTGATTAGGAAACCCTTTGCAGGACTGGAAAAGAATGCCACCGATGCGAGTGTACCAATAGCTCCATAGAAATATACACTAGACCAGACAGCGATGGAGTCGGGGAAAGATAGGATAATGAATGGTACGACGGCGAACGAGAGAGTGAGTTGAGTAATTATCCAGGTCAGGATATCGTAGTAGCGTTTGTAAGATGTGGGTTTGTTGGTACCGTCTGGAGAGAGGAAGAAAGGCCGAATGTAGCGACGGAAACCTAAAGAATCAGCATGCAACTATGACCAAAAGGCAATGGGGGCTAATACTTTTTCCAGCTGTCTGGATAAAAGACCCAAGGACAAATGTCAAGTAGTATCCCGGGTAGAAACCATGCCAAAAAGCACTGGTAGCGAATGTAGCCAAGCTAGCACGGAATCCGGGCTTCTTCCCTTTCGGAGTGACACGGAGGTAGACATAGTTCTTGAGCCAGTGGTTTGTGTTCTTGTTCCAGCTTCCCAGGTAGCCATGTGAGTTCTGTGCTGTCTCGAGGGACCATGGATCGACGTTTTCCAACCGGTCCCAGAATACTTTCCCCGTGCGTTCGTCAAAGCCATTGTAGCCCATGCCGGATAAAATACAAGCGCCTTCAGTTAGGGACCAGACGCCATAATACTTCAAACGGGTAGTCACCCCAAGCATGTGGAGAATCCAGACCCGTCGGGGGAAGGAATAATTCAAGAATTGCTCGTTGAGCACTGTTTCCTGGTTGTAGATTGAGCCCAATTGAAGGAAACCCAGAATCCAGCCAAGTCCAGCGATGGCCTTTTTGGTAGCGGGCGTTCCACTACGAGGGATTCGGCGCTTCTTTCGAGTAGGGGGAGCTTTGGACGGATCAGTTCCTGGAGGGATGTCGAAGAGAGTGGTATCGATCCAGCGGCGATAATCGACATAGTCAAAAGACGGACCTGCGAATAGAGACGGGAAAAAAAGAACATAGCCCAAGTAGTCTAAAATTCCAGGGAACTGTGTGACTGCGGCGTATTTCTGTGGATCGGAGAGCTGGTCTTGAGGCAGTCGACCGTCGTGGACATTCCAACAAAACGAAGCGAGCTTCATAACCAGCACCATCTGCGCGCCGGTAATATCGATCACCCGAGGATCATCAAGAATTTGTCGCTCAATGTGGTTGATGGACATATGACCCATGAGGAAGATGAATCCAATCCAGGGCATTAACGATCCGTCCACATAATAAGCAATGGCATAGATCCCCGCAGCGCTATACAGTAGCGTGCGCAGGCCGTCCCAGAGATCAAATAGGCCAATTATATAGAATAATGATACCGCAATTATAAATACATTTTTCTTCCATGGTTGACCGTCGGGAATCCTCTTTAATAGACCGGCTAGAGGATAAGAGAGGAGAAATGAAGCTATGAGCTTCACTGATCAGAGAAAGAAAGTAGTTAGGAAGATTGCGCAATTGGCACAGGGGAGGGAGGATGTACACTCATCGACAGATGCCCCGGTGAGTTTGGCGGGATACTCGAAGGCTAAAATTGGAGGAACAGTGTTAATTAATTTCATTCAATTGGACCCCGGAGTTGTATAGCAGGAAGGGAAAAGTACGAACCGAGATTGACGTAAGGCAACATGGTGATAAGGAGGGCAAATGACAAGAAGAAAGACTAAATATAGTCGGAGCGAAGGATTAAATAGATGCAGATAGAGGGAGAAGGCATTGAGGGCGAAATAGGGCAGTGGAAAGAGAGAAGCAAAGAAGAAAGACAGAGGGAGAGATATTATATCATGGGATACTTTGGTCCCTCCAATTGCGGTGGAGCTTCTTTGGCATCTCCAACCTCCGCCCATCCACTTTACTCCCTCACTTCGTTTCCCAAGCTCTGCCTAACAACCCTCCCTTCCCTACTTTCTTTCCTCTTGCTTCGCTTTCCCAATTATTTCGTTCCTCTGTTTGTCAGTTTACATACTACTTTCCGTCAAGTGTTCCGATCTGCCCGACTGGGCTTTCCGCCATCATGGATGTTGTTGCGGCAGTATCGGGCTACATCACCAAGATGGTTACCGCGGGGGATTCATCGGGCTCTTCATCCTCTAAAATGAAGATCTTGCTCCTCGATAGTGAGACAGTGGGAAACACGCTCGACAAGCGCAATGTGGACCTTATTGCTGATACGACTACCACAGGTTCCCATCGTATCGACGGCTATCACGCAGTCTGCGCTCCTCAACCATGAAGTATATCTCATTGATAGACTCGATAATTCCGCAAGGGAAAAGATGCGCCATTTGCGTTGCTTATGCTTTGTTCGTCCTTCCCCGACCTCTATTCAGTTTCTCATTGATGAACTTCGTGAGCCCAAGTACGGCGAATATCACGTTTACCTAAGTAACATCATCCGCAAATCATCCCTAGAGCGACTGGCAGAAGCAGATGGCCATGAAGTGGTTCGCGTGGTTCAGGAACAATTTGCTGATTTTCTCGTAATAAACCCCGACTTGTGCTCCTTGAACCTCGGTTTTCCAATGCAACGACTATGGAGCCACTCACCGGATCTATGGAACGCAGATTCTTTACAACGAGCAACAGAGGGTGTGCTTGCTATACTCTTGGCACTGAAGAAGAACCCCTTGATTCGGTACGAAAAGAATAGTTTGTTAGCGAAGAAGCTAGCAACAGAAGTCCGCTACCAACTGACACAGGAGGAACAACTATTCAACTTCAGAAAGGCCGATACGCCACCGATATTGCTTATACTAGATCGCCGGGACGATCCTATTACCCCGTTACTTACTCAATGGACATACCAGGCAATGGTACATGAGCTAATAGGCATCAACAATGGGAGGGTTGACCTCCGAGACGTGCCCGATGTCCGCCCGGAGCTCCGGGAGATTGTTCTCTCGCAGGACCAAGATCCATTCTTCAAGAAGAATATGTACCAGAATTTCGGTGATTTGGGTCAAAATATAAAGGAATACGTGGAGCAATACCAGGTCAAGACTCAGAACAACATGAATATTGAGTCGATTGCGGATATGAAGCGTTTTGTGGAGGATTATCCCGAATTCCGGAAACTCTCCGGTAACGTGAGCAAGCATGTCACCTTGATGGGTGAGCTTAGCCGACGAGTCGGCGAGGATAACCTACTTGATGTGAGTGAGCTGGAGCAAAGTCTAGCGTGCAGTGACAACCACGCAAATGACTTGAAGGTGTGTTAGCCGAGAGGTGTGACTGTTTACCCTGCTGGCTAAATCACTAACTATCATCAGATACTCCAGCGAATCATCCAACTCCCTTCAGTTCCTGCGGAAAACAAACTCCGTTTGGTAGCTCTTTATGCTATCCGATATGAGAAGCAACCTTCAAATGCCCTTCCCGTGCTCCTTGATTTGCTGGTCACTGCAGGGAATGTTCCATCCCACCGTATCAATATCATTCCAAAGCTTCTCGCCTATCACCACTCTCTTCAAGCACCGCCTGTCGCAGGTGGTTTCTCAGATTTGTTCGAGTCGACTTCGTTCTTTTCTGGGGCCCGGGATCGTTTCAAGGGCCTCAAAGGAGTTGAGAATGTGTACACTCAGCACTCACCTAGGCTAGAAGCAACCTTACAAAACTTGATAAAAGGCCGATTGAAAGAGCTTCAGTATCCATTCTTGGAAGGTGGCGGCCACATTCGGGATAAGCCACAGGATATCATAATCTTCATGGCTGGAGGTGTAACATATGAGGAAGCCAAAATGGTGGCACAAGTCAACGCCAGCTCACCGGGAGTGCGGGTGGTTCTTGGTGGCACCACTATCCATAACAGTACGACCTTCCTCGAAGAGGTCGATGATGCAGTAAGTAGCTGGCCTGAGCCTGCTCCGTCGACAGCTGCGGGACGGCTACGGAGAGAGATCGGGCGTTAAAACTCTGAAATTATCATTTTGTTCATTGGCATTGGCGTTGTTCTTGGGGGTCTATAATTAGCGGTAGTATGGTTAATATGTTGTATATCCAATTGTTTACCTACCTAAAGGTCATAGGTAGTGTCTGGTTGTTGATGATGTAATGCGGAGAATATATAGTAGTATGTATCAGAGGCTCTCTTTTCCTAAGATCATCCTCCGAACTTCTTCCATTCCCCTTACGTCTAAACATCCTTCTCTATGGACACCCACAATTCTCCTCCAAAGACCGCACATCCAAATACATCTCCATCATCACACGAACCAAAAATCCAATTACCCTCGACAACGGATCCGCCAGGCCCGCAAAATCCCCCCCAACCGCTCGTATGGCTGGTAGGTCAGATCTGTTTAACTCCACTTTGCATACATTCGCAAGCTCATTTTCCAGATATTCGGGGCCACCGGCCACATGGGTCGGTCTCTAGTTAAAACCGCTTTGTCTCACAATGATCTCGTCGCTGCCGTTGGCCGCACCTTCGAAAGCAGTCCCGAATGCATGAAAAATCTACAAGATGAACACCCGAATTGCCTTGGCCTCCTTTGTGACATTCGGGCTCGCGAAACAGTCAAACGAGTGATCGACAGGACCCTCGAACGATTCGGTCGAATTGACATCATTGCCAACTGCTCCGGATATGGCGTGATAGGCTCTTGCGAAGACCAAGACGAATACGATATTCGCAACCAATTCGAGACGAATTTTACCGGCACATTAAATATGATTCAGCTGTCTCTGCCGTATTTTCGCGAGAGAAGAAGAGGGCGATATCTGATCTTCAGTTCTACATCGGGCGCACTGGGTGTTCCGGGCCTGGGGCCGTATTGCGCTTCAAAATACGCGGTGGAAGGATTGATGGAGAGCATGCTCTACGAGGTTGATAGCTTCAATATTAAGGGAACGTTAGTAGAGCCAGGACATATGCGAAGGGATGATATCGGGCATCTCGTCTCCCCTAATGCGACAACGGCGAATGCCCATAATCTTTCTTCGCCCTTACCACTGTACGGTCATTTCTTGGTCAAGCCGCCAAGCGAGCCGTACAACACGTCTACCTCACCTGCCGCCCATGCGAGGAGGATGTTGATGTGGTTGGGCGATAAGCAGCCTGCCAGTGCTGTTAAGGCCGCGCATTTGGTCTGGCAACTTGGCCATTGCTCTTATCCCCCGCTGCGACTGATTCTAGGCACTTACGCGGTTGAGAGTATTCGGGATAGGTTGAAATGCATCATTGAGGAGATTGAGGATTGGAAACATCTTAGTTTTCCGATGGAGGAGCAACAGCCTCCGGTTGGGAAAGACAAAGCTTCAACATCCTTGGGCCCGTCATCATGAGCTAGTTGCGTAACTTGTAAACCCATGAGGAATTACGTGACATTCTATACTTTCGTGGCCTGAACAGCCTCGCGATAAGCGCTCTCCCTCCTTCATCCAACGCTCCGTCAGGTGAAGATAACGAGTTTTGTCGTCGAGGCAGATTCGCCCGAGATCAAGAATCGATAATTTTCGAGGGAAGACACACACACCCGGGATCGCTATCAGTGAACATTTGGGAAAAGCATTGTATGTCCCACTTTTGCCTACGGTTCCTGACTGTCTGAATGTGCAGTCTGGTCTCCCGGTCGTCCTAATCCTTGTCGCAAGGTAAGCGGCACTGAATCCTTTACATGCGCAGCTTCCAGCCAGACCCGCTTGGATAGTACCTCTTTCCCCATCGTCGACGGCGACATGTCAACTTCTGTACCAAAGCTAGCTGTTCATTACCATATATACAAATATCGCCAGTTCCGGAAAATTATATCAGGCGACACGGTCTATACTGAAAATAACAGCATTGTATATATGAGTGTACAAGGTCAATTGATATGGGGAATTGCACATCTATCTATAAATAAAAACTCATTGAGATCCTGGCACAGATACAACTCATAAGCAGGCCTTGACGCATTAAAGACGCATTAATTTGCAACCGCTGACATCAATTCGTAAGCCATGAGACTTCATCCAGGTTGCGTGGCCAGTGATTAACTGCCCCTGTCACATAACCCGGGAGTTAGTAGAGATGCCACTATTGTACAGGCTTCCCTATCGAAGGGCCGGCATGAAAGGCGAACAACGCAACGAGAAAAACAGTAGACTTAATCATGAGCATTTAGAACGCAGGCCTCTTTTGCATGCCAGATTCGTCTTTTCTTCGCGACTCCCGCGCCAAAGGTGTCTTTGATATTTCCGTCGTCATGGAAGGGTGATGATGATGGTGCAGATTCCTTATTGTTTGCACTATGGTTTGGTTCGGTATCAGAGGTTTTCAAGAGCCGCACTTCTTCAACAGTGGCCCCAATCTCATATTCTCCTCGACAGAAAACGGTTAGGCCGACTGTCGCCTGAGTGCTCTCGCCACTATGCAATATGGGAAGGACCTGTTGTAGCATGCCTGTCCACACCAGACGCCTTGAAAGATCAAGTGCAATGTTGCTTGGTTGGTGACGGAGGCTGGGCTGAAGTCTGAGGAGAGGATGGATGGGCCTAGACGACCGATTGTGAACAGTGACGGTCAAGTTCAGCATTTTATCTGTCTGGACCTTGTATTTCGATCGCCCAACTTGAATAACACTTGTTTTATCATTTGTATCCACTCCAGGAGCTCCAGGGAAGGACGAGTTTAGAGAGAAGGTCATTTCTACGTCCTCTAAACGCATGGCCTCGACCATCCTAGGATTTGCTCGTATATTCCTCATGTCAATTGTCCCTTCGCGTCCGCTGGACACTTCCTTCCAAGACCCGAATACCCTCTTAAAGAGTTCCTCCCGATACCAGAATGTCTCTCGAGACACAGCTTCAGCCTCGAAAGTTAGTTTATGCGCGCTTACGACAAATTGTCTTCTAACGCCAGTATGGACGAGAGGTATCGAAGCATGCGGATTGTCCAGATAGACACGAGGTAGAACCAGCACGAAACGCGATACCTGGCCCGGTTGTAGGTCTCCCTGAACAGTGTATTGACCAGGCCTACCATCCTCAAAATGGTTTCCTGTAGAGGGTTTCACAGGACGCTCACTCACGTATAACGTTATGGACAGAGGGTTCGGCCATGCATTTCGTAGATCGAGGAGTAATACACAATGATCAGAGCCATATTGGCCTCTTCCAAGCTGCGAAAGAATAGGCGAAAATGGGTCATTATCAGTGCCAGCAATGGAATTGGCATTGAGCGACAGTGGCATGTCATTTTGGGCGGGTGTTGACGCTGATTCCTCCAGTTGATTCCACCAAGCAAAATCACCAGTGAATGGTAACATATCACACCGTGCCACTTCGATGCTGGCATTAACAGTGACTGTGAGTGGAACAAATAGTTGCCTAGTATAAAAGACTTCTGGCAACTCGCCACTAGGTGTCCCAATACGGGAATAGTCAATCTGCACAGTCGTGTCTTGAAGGCCGGGCTTCCCAACGATATCAACAGTAAAGGTAGCACTCTGACCAGGAGGTATTGAAAGATCTTCTGTGGGACGGCCATCCCGACGCCACCGGAACGCTGGCTTTGCCGCTAATTTCAATTCCAGTTCATATATTTCTACTGGCAGCAGGTCTCGGTTATTTAGAGCGGATTGGAGCTGTTTTGTGGTGGAGTCCTGGAAGGTGAATAGTATAAAATCAAGGGGGCATTGTGACGTGTTTCGCAGTGTGATATCGACCGACCTGATTTCGCCCTCCAACACCATCATTGCTGACTGCGACAGTGATATTGATTCTATAAGTAGGGTCGGTTGCTGGCTAATAACCTTAACCTCGCAAGATTCTGTTTTTGGCCCATTCTTCGGAATTTGCTTGCTGTCTCTCGACGATGCCGAGCTCCAGGACAACGGACGTTCAGCAAAAGTCGTTTTAGCTGCGAGCCCGGTGCGCTTGAATTTCTTTTCTGGTTCCGGCTTCCAGGGCGATGTAAAAATAGGAAACCTCCGCTTCCTACAATGGCGTACCTTGACAATGCAACCAGTAATATTGAGAGTACCCTCTTCGTGGGCTATTCCAAGCACCTCAATATCTTGTAAAGACAAGGGAGGAAGTAATATCCATTCTGCCACTGCATCAAACGACGAACCTTGACTGTCAAGCTGAAGACTTTCAATCTCTATCTCAAAGTCATAGGGGTTCTGAAGAGTGACCCTGAACGAGGCATGTTCGCCGGCCACCATGAGCGGCTCCGACGTCTTACTGCTTGTTTTCGAGAATGGATTATATAAAAATGGGTCCTTTTTTGAGCTTTCGCCATTCGCAGTAACAACTTCGAATTGCGATTTCGACCGGCGCACAGGCTTCCTGGGTCCTGGCAAGGCGAGCAATTGAACATTTCGAACTAGAAAATCATCCCAGTATTCAGCTTCTAGATTTGATGCGCCTAGCTTATTGGCGGCGCCGACAGTCCGCTTGATGTTGTTCAGAAGCCGGACCTGCTCGTCAGGTGGTAAATAAGGAGGAGAGTGGTAAGTTTCAGAGAGCATCAAATCCCCTCGGATGGTTTGAAGAAGCTCCACTGTGAATCGTAGAACCCCGGAAAAATCGGGGAGCGCTTCGCAGCAATTAATGCATGCCTTAAGAAGATCGATCTTCAGGTTCAAGTCCCCATACCCGTCCAACGCGACATGCCGAAACGATCGTTCGACAATAGCTGGAATGGAATCATACTCAGAGTATAACTGCATTCCATCACTGGAAGAGGAACGGCGCTTCTCCAATTCGTAAAAAGCCGAAGGCTGGACCCCATATATCTCTCCTATCATAGCGAGAAGCATTCGCATGCTCTCTTCCATATTTCCAGGGCCAACATCAAGGGCATTCACCTGGAACGTAGTATCGGTGAGAGACGCCAATCCGGCTGCAGGATGGATGCCAACTTCTGCAGCGCCAACCTTACGGGCTTGCACCAAGGTAGGCACCATGGTTGCCAAAAGCTCTCTTAAAACGAAGGCCTTCTTCCTTGGCAGATCGAGTGCGTTTAGGACAGACACTACACCGACAATGATAGGTATGGTATCCGTAGCAGCTAAATCTGAGCTGGGTGAAAGTGGCAATGCACGGAACAGAAAATTTGCAATATCAGATTTTCGGAGAAAGACATTCCCCCGAGGATGCTCTGGTTGCTGCAAAGGAAATAGAGATTCGTTTATGACAATGTGCTTTAACGCGTTATCGTCCAGGGCACCATCACGTATGCGCACTGTAACCAATAACCTTGCTAAGCGAATCACCGTTTCTGAGAAAACTAGTTGAGGTAGTGGTTCGTCTGTGATATTAGCCGCTCGGTTGTAGAGATTGATAATGTTGTTAGAAAGATCAGGTAAGAGATTCGTCAGATTCTGGAGAGAGATTATGCGATTCCCAGGTGTGGATTGCGCTGATGCCATGTCAAAGCCGGTGCTGGATAAAGACTTCGATGATTTATCCGAAACTGGATAGCAAATTGGGGGGATCTGTCCGAAATGATCAACAAAGTCTGGTAGATGCAACAAGGGTGGGCAAGGTGATTTACCTGAAAATCCATTCCTGCCCAGCCCATCATTAATAGACAGAGAAGAATTGACTCAAGTGCTTTGGCATGCCAGACATAATCACTGCTTGCTCTGGCATTCGAGGCAGCTTCAACAAGCTCCTTTAATGCGTCTGGCCACCTGCCCGCCTGGAGAAAAAGAGTCCCAACCACGACACCAACACGTCCTTTGATCCTGTTTTTGGTCCTATCAGTTGCGCTCAAGCCGCTCACCGATGTCCGGTCACGGCTATGTTCTTTTGAAGATGGTATGGAATTCGGCTTGCTTGCTGAGCCGCCACGTGCGGTTAAATGTATCGATCTAGTAATTTCGTCAAATGTCGTCGGTGTCTCATGATCGCTGGGAGCTGGAGAGCTACTCGTGGAGGTCGGTGTCTCAGGTGCACCATTCGGATTCGAGGGGAGATGCGTGGGCATAGTCATTCGGTGAAAAAGCTTGTCGGTTGGCCGCGGCCGTAATTCAGGGCCTCGATGTGGACCCCAAGACGAAGCCTTTGGGGATTCTATAGAAGGTATAGTTTGCATGGTTTTTGCAAACTCGTCCAGCTCACCAAGAAGAAGAGATGTAATATCACACAACACGGTTTTAATGGTAGTAGCCTTGGAGGCTTGGGGACTTGGAATCCACAGGACATCATCAGGGCCGTTGGCGAGCTTGTCCAGCTTCTCAAAATCAAAAATTAAGAGTTGATGTACTAAAGCTCTCGGGTTCCTCTCCCTCACTTGGTCCAACTCCTGGACAAGCTGGCCTAACCCATCAGGAGTGGGATGCTTTTTGTCACGTTGAAAAGTCGACCCCGATTCTTTCGTATATCCTTCAGGATCATGGGCAAGTTCAGTTCCATCTGCAATTGCAAGAATCACCAATGGCTCTCGAAACATTTCAAACGGAAACAACTCCAGATGTGATGTCGGAGGTACGGCGAAGGAAAGGTCATAAAGGATCATCCCCGTAGGAAATGCCAGTGGAGAGAACATATCTATCATAGATACCAGTCAGCAACATCTTATTCCAGATCCATGTATATAGGGGTCTCCCTCCACCATGGGAGCATAACACCTACTTCGATTCGGTCGCGCATCAGGACTGATATCTCCCAAGCGAACAACATTTTCGGATTGAAGCCTTGCTGCAAAGCTTAAAAACCTCGACCGCTTGATCTTGCCGATGGGAAGGAGAAGTGCCCTAAGGCGCGCAGGCGCAATAGGGGACAGAGGGTCAACACCCATAATGACATCTGGAGAAGAAAAGGGAGCACCTGGGGAATCAACTAAGGAAAATATGAGACGTAGAAAGAAGAAAAAGAGTGATCGATGACCACTTTACAAACGAATCATAACAATGCTTAGAATAAAATCAATCAATCAATCAAATACAAGATGGGCTAAGAACATCAGGAGTTGGGGGCTTATGTCAGCCTGGCTGATAAGATAAGGGTAACTCCGCATTCCCCGATGCTATCTTCTTCTTCTCATCTTTCCTTTCTCGTTTCATCTTCTTTCGTTGCGCTGGTTGCTTTCGCTTTTGTTCATTTTTGCTTGATTACACTCTTCATTTTGCTCTATTGATTGACTTTTTTTGGCTGACCCTTCACTTCCTCTGTTTACTACTGTCAACAAACCCTGAACTCTGGTGGTTGATCTTCGACATTCCCAAGTGATATCGTTCTGCCTAACGTCTTAGACTGCTATACACTACTTGTTTTCTTTTATTATTCGTGTGTACGACTAGAATACAGAATAAGGGGTGTTAGAATCTCCCGGCGCGGTTATTAGAGGATGGCGCAGAATATCGATTTTAATGCGCTGAAGGCGCGTACGATGGGATCAGGCAACGATGAGGAAGCCGTCACTGTTGATACACGGGGTTTAATATCAAAAGTGCTCGCACGATATTCTGGAAAATGGTACAGCTCAACTATGATCGCTAGTACTTCTATCGAAGGTTGCTAACCTAGCTTATACAGGACTGTCTTACGAGAGATGATTCAAAACGCGGCGGATGCTGGTGCCACCAAAGTGACTGTCAAGTTCGAGACACTACCATCCACTACAGTACCTTTGCCTTCCACGGCGGATCAGACAACCCTTATCAAACATACTATATCTCATCACACTCTTAGGCGTCTCCTAATATCAAACAACGGTGCCCCGTTTAGTGAAAAGGACTGGTCAAGGTTAAAGCGCATTGCAGATGGTAATCCAGACGAGACTAAGATTGGAGCGTTTGGTGTTGGATTTTATAGTGTTTTTGATGACTGTGAGGAGCCATTTGTGTCTTCCGGAGATCAAGCCATGGCTTTTTACTGGAGAGGAAATGCCCTTTTTACTCGCCGGCTGCAACTGAACGAAAGCACCAACCCTGAGACAACGTTTGTTTTGGATTATCGCAATGATACCTCCCCGGTCCCGTCATTAATGGAACTCTGTCAATTCTTATCTAGCAGCCTTACCTTTGTCAGCCTTGAAAGTATAGAGCTATGGTTAGATGATTGGAATATTCTGCGGCTTCTAAAGAAGTCTGCGCCAAGTATTACGCTCTCTATTCCCAAGGACATCGACGCCAAAACGCCGGAAGGTCTGATGAAGATCTTGAATGTTAATCGACAAGTGGCCCAGGTAGATGCGTCGTGGATGCGAGTCGTCGAGTGGAACCCACATGCGAGTATGTTCCGCCTAGAAGGACTCAGGGATACAACAGGTTCTCTACGTACCTTCTTTTCAAAGCTCACCGGCCATGGCGGATCAGACAAATCAGCAAAGGAAGAGAGTCACGGCAATTCCAGCGAGCCTGAGGATATGGTGAAAATGTCAACAGCGTCTGTTTTCTTACATATAAATACAGCGTCTATTCAGTCGTCTATCGGTCAATCTCTGAGTAAAGAGCTTGAGCGTGCGACGCGCAAACCCCCACCAAAGAACACTACTGTTGCGGTATTGATGCCCTCTTACGACGCCGGTGCATCGTCGGAAAAGCGATCTGAAGTACTCTCTTCCGTATTGCCTTCTAAGAATGGGAGAGTTTTCATAGGTTTTCCTACCCAACAAACGACCGGCCTCAACGCCCATATCTCTGCTCCCTCTGTTATCCCTACTGTGGAACGAGAAAGTATTGATCTCAATACTCGATACATTAGTAAATGGAATCTCGAAATGTTGAGGGCGGCGGGAATAACCTGCCGAATTGCATGGGCTGCGGAGATGGCGGCGCTGAAGTCCAGAATACCAAAAGGTGAGGCATCGAGCTCGAAGATAAGAACGGATGATATAGTTGGAATACTTCCGGAGGCCATTCATGTGGCAAACCAGTTCGTGTTTCGTGAATCGACTCCATCATCGCTATTGGGGCAAACAGTTGAGGATGCATTTTGGATATGCAACAACAATGCGTCTATCGAAGTGTTATCAACGGGCGGCATTCTCCCGAGCCACAAGGTTCGCATTGCTTCAAAGGGCCTTACATTTATGGCGGACTCTATCCCATTTCTTCCTGATGAATTTGTGTCGGGTGCAAAAGAATTTGTCAGAAGACTGACGGATTTTGGTTTATTAACCGAGGTCACGATTTCAGATATCAAACGAGAACTAGAGGCTAGTACCTTACGTCCGAAGCAGATTGTTGAATTCCTTTCCTGGTTATGTCGAAGAGCTGCTTCAGGTCAATTTGACCCTTCCTCTGTTCGAAGTCTCTTAAATGTCGCTGTCGCAAACGATGACGACAGTGCGGCCAATCCATCTCGGTTAATTATTTTCGCAGACATAAACGGCTTCCTTAATCCACAACGGATACCTGCTGATTTGCCAACGCCACCCTCGGTGATACCATATAAATTCACCAAATCTCTTGGAAGCCGGGAGCTAGAAGCTCTGGGGTGGACCGAGTTGCAGATAGTGCCTTGGCTTCGTTGGCTAGTTAGCAATGCTGGCAACCGGAGCGAACATCCTGCGGAGCAGGATATCACTTTAAACTCGTGCTTTTCTGCTAGGGTCATGCTGGTTTTATCGAAACAATGGGAAAACCTTAGCCAGTCATCTAAGCAAACCGTGATTAATTTGTTAATGCCCCAAACTGTCATCCCAACCAAGCTCGGTATGAAACGGCCTGCGGAAACATATTTTCCTTCTGTTCGCCTATTTGATGACCTTCCTATTGTCCATGGCTTGGATGGCGTCAAAGAGAAATTTTTGGCAGCACTTGGTGTCCGCAAAACTGTGGAATTGGGTGTGATTTTTGAACGTCTCTTGGATATATCTACAGTTGAGAATGGCAGCGATCAAAGACGATGGAGCCACGTCGATTTAATCCGTTACCTCGCTTCAGTCCAAAGTGATATTCCCCCGGGTGATATTAAAAGACTCAAGAATGCCAGTATCTGTAACGCGGAAACGGCTCAAGATGCCAAACGGAGCGAGCGGGAGCGCTATAAGATTTCTGAACTTTTTGAGCCCAAAGACTCTCTTAGGCACCTAGGGCTGCCAATCATCGAATGGCCGGGCAAATACCAGCCTAGCAGCACGGAAGGCAGGTTTCTGTCTATGATGGGTCTGAAAAGTCACCCATCAGCACCAGAGCTCATACAACTTATGGCAAATTCAGCGGACCGTGAAAAGCCCATGTCATATTTCATTTCTGAGTATCATGTAAATGGCTATTCTGCATTCGATGCTAGTGCGGTCAATGTCCCATTTTTGCCTCTTGTGGGGTCGAACAACCTCAGTACTCCTGGAAAGTGCTTCATCGATGATGGTGCTAGTTTGTTTGGGTTCCAAATGCTGCGCAGAAATCTTCATGCTCATTCTTCCAAGCTGGGGGTTGCGCGACACCCACCTTTAAGAGACTGTATCGATGTGTTGATTCGAAAACCACCGACGACAAAGCGAGATGCAAGAGTTGTCTTCAAATATCTCGCTGGCAGAGCAACGGAACTCAGTGCGTGGGATACAGATCGCGTCGGTAACGCGCAAATAGTTCCAATTGCAGTGGAAGGCACGACTGAAGGCGGTCGTATCGTTCGTCATGTGGCACCGAAGTTTTGTTACCTCGGAGATAGTGAGGACTATGGAGATATATTTGATTTTGTTGACTACGGCCAAGAGGCAAACTTCTTTCTCATGACAGTTGGTTCTAAAAGAGAACCAACTAAAATGGAAATCGCCCGCATGCTAGTCAAAGAGCCGGCAAGAATATCATCTACATTCCAAAATCCAGATAAGTACCTTAAATTGCTCAGGGCCCTTTCTGAACACCTTTCTGTTTTCCGGAGAGACAAAGAACTGTTCAGCGAAATGAAGAGGTCCGCATTTCTCCTGGGTAGCAAAGATATTTCTTCAGATGCTCAACCGAAAACTTCCGGTGAGAAGCCGCTTGGGTCTGATGATGATGATGATGGGGAGGATGAGGATCAGAGTATCAAAGAGTGGAACCTAACAGCGGCGAAGGATGTGGTGGTGGTGGATGATTTTCAGAGTTTTAACCTCTTCAAAGAGCACGTACTAGCTGCACCGCAAGAGGAAATACTCGAGAATTTTTATTTGGCCTTGGGGGCCACCCCATTAAGCAGCCTGGTCGAGGAACGGGCGCAATGGGGAGCACTGGCTACGGATCAAAGGCCTGCAGGAAAACTGCAAAAGCTTATTAATGAACGATCGAGACTCTTCCTCCATGATCAGCCCCCAGATTCGATTCGACGTGATGTTCGATGGTTAGAAAGGAACCTTAATGTGCAAGTGGTGCATTCCATTTCCCTCACGCGGTCTTTGCGGGGACGCCGCATATCACACACTCAGAAGCGAAGCGCCATTATCACACAGCAAGCAAAATCTTGGACATTATGGATTTGCCCTGGAAAGCATGATCTCTACGAGATAAGCCAGGCCCTGGTCCATCTTATATTGGTGCGCCCAAAACTTCATTCTACTCTGACGCTGGAGATGCTTTTGAAAACGGATCTGCTAGAGCTGAAAGCTCGAGGGTACAATGTTGAACGTATCCTCAAACAAAAGGCCCACGAAGCTAGAATGGCCGAGGACCGACGCCAGAAGCAATTAGAGGAAGAGCGGAAACTAGTCCAGGAGAGGGAGGCTGCATGGGAAAAGGCACAGGCTCAACAGGCAGCTGAGCGGGAGGAAACACATACTCTCATGCCAGGGAACTTCCCAGACACCCCTACTAATAAAAATATTGCGGCCGATGTCGATTTCGAAAGGCCAGAAAACAACCAGGAGAGACGCCCGCGTGGTTTGTTTGCTAATTTGTCCAAGCGTCTTGGATTTGAAGGCGGACGGCAAAGTTGGAATCCTCTAAACGACAATACTGTGCATTCACATCGTTCTGAGAATTCTGAGAATGCGACTCCCCCTCCACCATACTCTCCTGAAGATCCGCAAAAGCACCGCCCAGAGAAACCAGTAAACTTCAGCCCACCCCATAAACTGCAAACAGAACTATTGTCTGCGGTTCAAGCGTGTCGGCCACATGGATCTTCAAGCCTTTATAGCCGACCTCAAACCAATCAGATCAGCGAAACCAAAACTTACTGCGATGAGAGGCCCAGCCACGACTTGGAATTCGCAGCAACTCTTCCCTCGGGAGTTAACGTGTTTTTTGTAAAGACTGTGGTCGATCGTTCTGCTTTCCTTGCCAAGAATAAAGCAGGAATCAACCTATTCGCTTCGATATTAATCGATTGCGCGGGAGTCTTCTCACTACGAGTGGACAGCCTCAGTGTGTTTTACGACCCAGGAGGGAAAACAATAGCTTTCAATCGGGCAGGCAGCATTTTTTGCAACTACTTCTACTTCCAACAGCTTCATGAGAAGGAACTACTTGGTGCAAAAACTGATAAAACTGAGGCGCTCGTGTACTGGTGGGTGATCCTATGCCATGAATTGGCACATAATCTCGTGGAAGACCATAGCTCTGCACATAGTTATTACAGGTACGCAATGCTTCCCTATCATTATATCGGATATATTAAGATGAGCTTGTCCGTGCTAATCAATTAATGCCGTTTAGTGAGGGCTTCGTGGCTCAGTACTTCCCGAAGATTGCGAGGAAGCTTGTTAGAAGTGGTTCTGAAGAAACAATTCAGTAATGCCATGTACTTAATGGGTGGAGCGTTTGCAGTTAATTTATCGTATTGTCTGCTGAATACCACTGGGATTGCAGGAAATATTCTGTGTTTACGAGTATCTAGGCTATTTTCTCTTTCTGTACTATATGTTATTTATCAGTCTCGGATAGTTGTGGATTTTTATATAGATTTTGAGGTTAGGGCTAAGAATCGGGATATATAAATTAAAGAGGATTGATTAAAGGAATAGAAGGCCTTCCGACTTCGGTTATTCAAGGCTTCTTTTTTACACCCTTCCAAATTTGCCTCTCCTCTCACCCCCATTCCAATCTTCCCCATCTTTTTCTTCGAATTTTTTCCATGATGTTGGAATTGTATTGTAGAGATTGAATTCCCTAAAGGAGCCCAGAATTGGACCGCCTTCGAGGTACCATGGTCCTAATAGTCGCCACTTCTGATGCGCAACAATTTTTTGCTGCCAGAACGTTGAATAAATTCGCAGTTCTGCTGCAGTGAACTGTGGAGGATTTTACGCCAACGTTGTATTAGTGTATATATTGTGTGTGCCTTTTTCTGTTCGGTTTATTTTCATTATTTTTTGTCTGGTTTTCAGTTCTGCTCTCCTGTTGTATCTTTGATACCCCCATTTGACCCATTTTCTCCAACCTATAAACCCTACATCATGCCCCCCTCGTTAGGGGATTGGGCCAACCGGCCCCCATGGTCTCATACCAAAAGAATCCTCTATATTGATGCATATGATTCATTTTCTTACAATGTCGTCGCGATGCTTGAGGAGAATTTGGATGTCCAAGTGACAATCATGACTATTGACTCGGAGTGGCCAGGCGACATGATCCAGTTTTTACAACACTATGAAGCTGTTGTCCTTGGCCCTGGACCTGGGAACCCAACGACAGCCGAAGATGTGGGAATAATGAAAGATATCTGGAATCTTCCGCATGGGGATTTATTACCTGTGTTCGGAATCTGTCTAGGGTTTCAAAGCTTATGTCTCCATCATGGTATTCCAATAGGCCGCTTGCCATATCCACTTCACGGTCAGGTTCTCCCGGTTTCAACAACGGGGAGAGATATCTTTGAGGATAACCACCGGCATGGACTTGAAGTTACTCTTTATCATTCACTTTATGCTAAGTTAGGTGCCTCCAGTTGTTCCTCTAATGACCTTGAACTTTTGGCTTGGCTATTTGTCGATAATGAGGTGATTCCCATGGGAGTTCGCCATAAAGAAAAACCTTTCTGGGGGGTGCAATTTCACCCGGAATCTTGCAAATCAAGCCGAGAATCGTGCACACGACTCTTGAAGAGATGGTGGAAGATGGCACTCCAGGTTAATAAAGTGGCTGGACGCGAGACTAACAGTTACCTGCATCATGTCGTTGAAAGGGAAAAGATACCACAAGAACTCACTATAGGAACTAGTGGGATAAAGACCCCAGCAAATGAGGATACTGCTGTCTGTGATGCAACTATGCGGGAGTGTTTACGGCCACAGAGCGTGATGAATACAACTATGTCCACCGAGTCAGAGTATTCTACGGAATTGGCGGAGTCAATTACGCAACTAATACTCAAAGCGCAGCTGAATGATGACTTCTCAAAAGAAAAGCTCAAAGAGGTTAAAGATCTGATGCATGACTCAAAGAATTCGAGCTGGGGGAAGTCTTTACATGGACTGCTGCAGTATAAAGGAACTACCTACGTTCCTGAACGTGCTGCAATTCGAGAGAAGATTGTGAGATTAAACCATTACGATCCCCAAGGGGGCCATCGGGATTTGAAGCGAACAATTGAAGCCGTACTCTCTAAGTATTTTTGGAAAGATATCAAAGAGGACGTTGAGAAATATGTGTCAGGCTGTAGTGAATGCCTGCACGTTTCGGATCTCTCCCACACAGAAATTGCCTTTACCATGCTTGATTGGAGTCGATCTACCTCAGACAATGCTGGCTATCGATCCTTTTTACCCAATAATTTGACCGCAGAAAGGATATGTGAACGACTAAACAATCCACGGTCTCCAGCGGTCCTGTTTCAGGCGAATGGAAGGCACAGCATCATATCGGTTCCAAGTCCAGGTTCTTGGAGATTGGAGTATTACGCCCAGTCGGGGAAGATACTGTTAAGAAAGTTGTCGGCCCAATGCGGTACGTCGGAAAACCAAGACAACGACGAGCGAGTAGTCGGGGGCATGCTGTCTGTTCCTCGGTTTTGGGACATTTTGAGGGATCTGATGGAAAGGAAAAGGGTCAGATCCGGGAATCATGCCGTACCTTTTTGGGGCGGTTTTCTAGGGTATTTCTCATATGAAATGGGCCTTGCAAGTCTCGCGCACCCGAAAGCTACCGAGGATTATTTTCACAATGGACACTCTTATAAGTCCAATTCACACGAAAGTGAGGATCCTCCTGACGTCAGCTTATTATGGTCAGAGCGAAATGTTATCGTCGACAACAAAACGGGTCAGGTTACAATACAGTCAATTCTTAAGGGAGACGACTCGCAAACTGGATGGATTGATCAAACGCTGCAACAGCTAGGAGACCTATCCGACACTTCAAAGCCAGCTCACTGGCAAGTCGATATGAACGCGGAGCCCTTGGATCTCATCCTGAAAAGAAGTGACATAAGGTTTCCGAATGAACAACGCTATAAGGAACAAGTTGAAGCTTGCAAGGATAAGCTTGAGGCTGGCGAATCCTACGAACTGTGTCTCACCTGTGAGACATCGATCACCGTACCTTCTCGAGCCAAACCTCATCACCGCTGTACATTCCCATGGGAATTGTATAGACGCCTTAAGAAATACAACCCTGCTGCGTTCAGTGCCTATGCGAAGCTAGGAAATGTCAAAATTGTCAGCAGCAGCCCCGAATGCTTCCTTACCTGGGACAGGCACTCTACATTAGAGATGAAGCCGATGAAGGGAACAGTAAGGAAGTCGGGTGACATGACTATGGAGAAGGCCAAAGAGATTCTGAGCTCGACCAAAGAAATGGCGGAAAACCTTATGATTGCCGACCTAATACGACATGATCTCTATGGGATCTGCGGCTCGGGAGGCGTTCGCGTCGAGAAACTCCTTGAAGTAGAGGACCACGGAAGGGTTTTTCAAATGATCACACATGTCAAGGGAGAAATTGATCGCAATCGGCGGGGTTTTGCAGTTCGAGACATGCCGGAATTGAAAACATCGAACATGGCGATACACGGACTTACAGCTCTACAGAAGTGTCTTCCACCAGGATCAATGACGGGTGCACCCAAGGAGCGTTCATGCATGCATCTCCAGTCAATTGAAGGCCGAAGGCGCGGGATATACTCCGGCGTTATGGGTTATCTTGATCTAGGAGGTGGTGGGAATTTTTCCGTTCTTATTCGTACTGCCTTTACCTGCTCCAATGACGATGACGAGAAACAGCTTTGGCGAATTGGTGCTGGTGGCGCGGTGACTACATTAAGTACTGCCGAAGGAGAATGGGAGGAGATGCTAACCAAACTAAGGACAGTTTGCAGTATCTTCACCCCATTGGATTCAAGGAACGCATGATGCTGATACTCTGATTTGCTTCCGAGCCTACATATATCTCTTATATTTCTTGTTTTGTTGCATGAGCGAGACCTTCTCTTCGTTTCTTTTTTGGAAAGCACTTATGGTAACGAATTTCAACCCATGGTACAGATAGACATAGATATGGACGACAGGATTCAACATTCAGATAGGTAGTGTAGGTAGTGTACTATTAGGTACTAGGAATAGAATAAGGACTGGAAAGAACAAAGCAAACAAATCAAACATTGTATTAACCTTCTCCAACTCCAACTCCAACTCCAAATCAACGCCATCTGATTTCATTTCACGCCCAAAGGAATTGTTTCGAAAAGAATTATTTCTAATAACTCGTGATGGCAAATGCTCAAGATTCCTCGCTGGAAGAGATTCTGTGGCGGTCACCACCGCACGTCCAGATGATGGGAGGTTACCTCCATTCAAACAACAGTACGGCTCTTTACTAGCCTACCCTTACTTGTGCGTCTTGATCATCTATTCCAATATGTGTATTAACAATCTGGGTTTAATTTCCAGTTCTGTTCTACTTCGCCGAGTCCCCATTCTTCGACCCTACCTCCAACAACGCATCTCTTGCAATACAAGCCAGTTACAATGAAACCTTTCGGCATTTCGTCGAGACCCGAGAAGCGTTTGAAGCCAGACTAAAGACTATGCAAGGACTGGAGTTTGTAGTCGCATATGATCCATTGCAAACGGCGGCACAATCGGATACCAATTTCGCTCATGAGCCGTCAAACATTTGGGTTATTCGGAAACAGGCGAGACGGCATCGTGTGGGGATGGACGACGAGGTCGTCCCTATCTCAACTTATTTCGTGGTGGGCGATTGTGTCTATATGGCGCCATCTGCCGCCAGTATTGTGGGAAATAGGATCGTATGCTGTACTCAACAGTTGCTTATGATATGAAATCTTTACTAACTTGAGGACCTGTGGCAGCTTTCGGCCGTTACATCTCTTACAAGGTTGATGAAGATGGCATCTTCATTGCCGACTTTCACCTCATCTCATGGACACACGTATTTGCCGCCTGCACCAAAGCAGACGGAAACTGGACAGGCTGGGATGCAGTCCCAGCAGAGCAAAGAAGACACGCCGATGCCTGATACGGAAACGCAAACGAAAGGGCCATTAGTAGGACCACAAAACAATAATACAGGCACGATGATTCAGGATACCAGGACACTCGCCGAATCATTTAACCTTCTTTCACGGTACGGGGACGAGTACATGGACGAGCATCCACTTGTCGGGGAGCCTGGGTCATTCATACTGTCGAGGTCCGGGGATGCTGATCGGGGGACTGCTCCTAAACAGGCACCAAGCACTAGCAATGCGGCAAATGTACCGACAAGGACTGCGACTCCGCAGGTGAGGGTGGATACGCCAGGGAGGGCATCGGACAAGGGGAGCACGCCATCTAGTTCTGACGAGACCAAATCGAAGAAAAGGAAAAGTAAAGTTGCCAGTTGATTTTGATACCCTGTTTAATATTTTACTACGGAGCATTTACTCGATGAGTGGATTCAATGGATTGGGGGTACAGTATTTATAGAGCAAACTGCCCAAGTGGTATAGAAGAAAACAAAACGACTGGTTTATTGGGAGAAATTTGGTAATAAATGGCAATAGTAATCCATTACAAGCTATGTATTATATCATAGCTCCACCTCGAGTCATACGTGTCTCTGCAATAATCATTTAACGTGTGGTTTTGATATTCATTGCTATTGGATTAATTCCAGTGCAGTTCCTGGTTGTACCTGCCAATCATTAGGTCGCTTCCTTCCATTGGAATCAGGTATTTTTTGAGTCATCTTATATACCTGCTGCTACCCTCAACTCTGTCTGTCTCTTATACTTAGATTTTCCCAACAGCCTGAAAAAGAAGCGAGTACCTACAAACCAATCATGGCAAATAAGCAAGATAAGCCCGCAGTCGTCTGTGTATTGTGAGTTGCCCCTCTTCGTCTCTCCTACTAAGACACCTAATGCATCTACTCTCAGACCAGCTAACCAGTCTCTAGCTGCGGTTCGGTTGAAGGCAAAGATCCATCGCACATGGAAACCGCCCGCGCACTGGCCCAAGAGTTCCACAAGAACAACGTCCAACTTGTCTACGGTGGTGGTACGAACGGACTCATGGGCGAGCTAGCACGCACCCTCGTTACATTATCGGGCCCACAAGCCGTACATGGAGTCATTCCGCGGGCACTAGTGAAAGTAGAGCCAGGTTATGACAGTGTGAATAAGGACGGAATCAACAAGGACACCGCATCGGCAGGGAAGGCGCATGAGCGAGTCGTCAAAGACCCGATGAACTCAACTACTCTGTTGGAGGAGTCTGGGTACGGGACTACGACCATCGTACCGGATATGCATACTCGCAAGCGACTGATGGCTACGAAGGTCATGGAGGGTGGTCCTGGCTCAGGGTTTGTTTCGTTGGCTGGTGGGTTTGGAACTATTGAGGAAGTTATGGAGATGACGACTTGGAACCAACTGGGGATCCATCAGGTCGGGGTTATTCTGTTGAATGTGAATGGGTATTGGGATGGGTTGTTAGCGTGGGTGAGGAATGCAGTAAAGGAGGGGTATATCAGCCCTGAGAATGGGAAGATTCTCGTCGAGGCGAAGGATGTGAAGGAGGTGTGGCCGAAGTTGGTTGAGTATAAGGTTAGTAATGGGAGGCTGCAGTTGAATTGGGGAGAGGAGTAAGGGTAGGTTTGCTTTCGGGCATTCTTGTCTGATCAAACGCTTTGGTTGAGCCGGAGGCGTTGGTTGGTATATACGAGTTACGTTGGTTTCTACACTGTCTTCCAAGCAGGAGATACATTAGACCTGCTAATAGAAGTAGATAAAGAGTAGATCTAAGCTAACGAATAATGACATTGCATGATCAATACCCATATATCCCAATTCATACTAAGCAGAGTGTAACAAGTCAAAAAGGACAGTTTTCGATGTCTATTAGCACTTATGAATCAACCTCCATCGATTCCCCTGCATTTCCTCCTGACTCCGACTGCTCAACAGCTTCCAGCAGTGGAACGGTATCTTGACCCTCATATAGTTTGAAGCTCTCGAACTTGCCCTTAGCGCCCTCACCGGCCAGTCCAACGATTCCCACCGATGTATTGTCGATTGTCAATTCTTTATCCTGAGATAGTGTTTCTTTGAGGGCTCGCAGGCCATGAGTGATCAGCTCATCCCGACTGCAATTGAGGAACTTGTCCATATTCCTCTCCAAATACGTCCTCGCCATTTGAGACCGGGCACCAATAGCGCAAGCAAGCATTTCATGTGTTAGGCCAGAAGGCTGGAACTCGAATAGGTGAGGCCCGGCTTCATCGACACCGGCTACCAACAACCCCACACCGTACGGTCGCTTACCATATTGCTGGGTGTTGAGTTGAGCACGATCTGCGATCTGCGAGACAATACGGTCCGGTGGAATAGGGCGGCCATATGTCATTCGAGAACCGAGAGATTGCTGCTTCATGTAGTTGGAGAGCACACGGGCATCCGAAGCCAGGCCGGCGATAGCAATTCCCATATGCGAGTCGATTTCGATGACTTTCTTCTGGTACGAGGATAGTTCTTCGGCATTACGCTGTAGCAAATAGTATTAGCTCATACTCTTTATCAAGTTAAAGTGATGGCCGAGCTTACCTTTAAACCAACCAGAACGGCATGTGTCTTGTTGACAAGGCCTACCACAACCGATCCCTGCTTTACAGCTTCTTGTGCATACTCGACTTGAAATATCCGCCTTGCGGCGAGCTGTTTTAAGCAAGAATCAGTCATTAAAAGCTTCTCCTCTAGAGATATGGGAGGTAGGTGGACCTACAAGGTAACAGCGTCGTTGTCGTAGTTGTTCCTGAACATGGCGAGAATAAATTAAATAATGAAATTAAATAGAGAAAAGTATGCCAACGAGCCCGAAAGTAACTTTGGACCTTGGAGAATTAAGAGAGGGATAGAAAACAAAGGAGAAGCAGGCAGAGAGTAAGTGACGCGGTGATTGATGGAAGTGAGAATATTAATGGCCTGAGGCTAGAATTTAGTGCCTGATGCTGCACTCCGCCAACGTCACAACTCTACCTAGCCTAGGTAGCTCCCGCTTTCATGCCCATACCTGATCTCTATCTATGTTGATGTTAGCAAGCTTGCTTCTTAACTCTCCCACACTGTTATTTTTGCAATAAGTTATATTATAAGGGATATATTCTGATTCATCCCTGCAGCAACTCCCAGCTTCCGTTACCAGTTACATCCGGACCTCCAGGTCCTGTGTCGCAGTCATGGCGGCAGGACTAAAAACAATCATCGCTCTGTCGTTCGTACGTCGTACCTATCCATGTCGCTTCCAATGATGAGCCATTTCTAATTTGTGTCCATAGATTCTTGCCATTGGTTTCCTCCTTGTCATCCTATCCTCTGCGCTCTGGCACAACTACCTACCACTGATCGTGGTCGCGACATATGTTATTGCGCCCCTACCAAACTGGATTTGCGCTCGATGCGCCAATCCAGATGACTTTATGGACAGCTCAAGCAACGCTGCTGTCGATTTTGGACGTTTCTTAACTGGATTCCTTGTGTTGATGGGCATTGGTGAGTGGCTCTTAATCAGCGTCTTTCCCCTTGACTGAAAGGAGGTTCTATAATGGACCTACTATATACTTGACGCTACCCGCAGTTGTGATATCATTGGATGCTAATCAACATGCTCCAGCCCTTCCGGCAGTCCTTGCCCACAGTGGCGCTATTCAGATACCTGCGATGATTATGTCGATTATTGGAGGACTTCTTATTTACGGAACGATAATTAGTTTCTCAATGTTTTTCAGGGAGCAAGAGGAGTTCTAGGCCTACAATTGCGGAGATTCCAATGCACTCACATCCATGTGGGAAGCTTGACACTGAATGGCCCCAATATAAACCCCCTAGGCACTCTTCCCATATAGGGAGGTATTGTTATTTGCAAGAACCTAGTTAATTACTTGGATACGTTGTTGGGGTGGCGGAGCACTCTACACTAGCATGAAATTGGGGTTATTTATTGAATGATTCCTCCATGCAGACCCTTAGTTGTACTCGAGACGATTTTGAATCATACACTATATATAGAGCTATTTTGCGATAAAGCTAAGGATATATAGCTGTCCCCCAATAGTGCTGGGTTAATATTCTATATTTAATAGTCACGTGACACCGCGGAACTATTCGGCGCGTAGTTGGGTACCGTGGAAATTGTATTCATTCAAAACAATGATGCTGATGACATTTTAAAAGTTCATGTATGAGAAATGTAACCTGGAACTACGTGAAGACTTTTCATAATGAGCATCTGGTCGGGATCGATAGCTCTGGACAGGGAGTTGCACCTAGAGGGTACGCGCGATTTCCCATTATTTGACTCGGTTTGACAAGATGTCTGCAGGTTTACAACTAATCGATCCAACCGCCAATTGGCAGCCTGACATATCCAAAGATTCAGTTCTGACTTTACAATGTTTTGTCAAAGCTGCTTTGATCCCTTTATATGCGCGAAACGGACCAAACCTGGAATTACATACGACCAACATCGAAACGTCCGAATGGTTAAAAGACAAATTCCTGGGAAATATATGGCTTGACGAGGAGGATATTGATGACCTTCAATCATTCCAATGCCCAATTGGCCTTCTCATAAATGTTGATGGTCGTTCGCGGCGTTCGGCGTCTGGAGTTACCACTTCTGATCTCCTGGTTTATGGAGTGTTGTCCACATCAACATCCTCCCTTGAACGGCCGCCAACGCCCCCAGTATCCTCTTCTTCAGAACACCATGATAATATTGGATCTGCTAAGCGAGAATTGAGGATATATGCCGCTCCTCTCGCCGCGTCCCTTATCGCTAAGGCTCAGTCTTTCCCCACCCCACCCCGCAGTCCAACTGATGGCAATGGAGGTGTACAGTACGCGGAATTCCTTCCTGACTTTCGATCTCCCAGTCCCAAGCGGGAAAGAGTAGCGACTCTCTTTGAGTCAGCTGCTCAACACCATCAACGAGTACGGCAAAAGGGAGGAGAAGCAGTATCCCAGATGATGGCCCATTCACTTTCTCAGACATCCCAACAGCTACAAACACTCAAAGTTAAGCGTGAATCAGAAGAGCTTCCTCCTAGTCTGGACCGAATTGGCTCCCAACGCTCCAAGTCGTTATCGTGTGGGACACTACGAATGGCACAGTCTAGGCCCAGCAGTGCACGTGCTCGCGCATATAGTATAAGCAGGAAAGGCACGCCCATATTGGAATCGTCTACACAGAGGGTGTTATCGCCAGGTTTGCCATCTTCAGAGGGGAGACTTGAATCCGCAACATCGAAGGATTCTGAAACTATTATCTTCGAGAATAAAAACATCATCACACGAACAATATTAACCTGTATGCGACTATACGGCTTCAACCGTAAAGCTCCTCGGTTGGCGCCTACAACCGAGCATGCGCCGGGAGGCACTGACCTGGACGCATCACATATTGAGAAGGATTCACGCACCCCAGGGCCCGATGGTCCTCACTTGAAAGCGTCTGCTTCAGGGACTGAAGAAGATGAATTTAAATCAATGTATCACGCAACATATCGCGCATCGGCATTCGCATTGCGAAGATATTTGAAAGAACCCGCTCCGACTGAAGGAGATACTCGGAAATTACCTCCTTTATTAGAGAAAGGAAAAGCCATGGCATATATTGATGAATTTTTGAGGTTATTCTGTGAAGAGAGCCGTAGCCCATCTGGTATTGGGCTTGAAAAGACTTATATGTAATTAATGTGTTACGTTGTTATGAATGACCATTTATTTTCAATAGTTCAGCTTTGTCAAAAACAGAAAAAGAAAGCAAAAGAAATTAGATATAGGGTAATAAGAGGCATAGGACAAGTGACTGCTATATACTTCGGCAGTATGATTTTCCGGTTTCCGGCTACATCATCGCCAGCTCCATCAGCTCCAACTTCCATTAAAGCATATTGACTGCACGTCAAACAAAACCTTGAACTTCCAACTTTGCCTGTCCTTCTATGAAGCTCTGTCTCCTAGAACCAATGGACTCTGACAACCGCCTTTTCCGCTTTTCCAAGCCAGAATGGCTTAATAACTCGAGCATTCGCAGCGCGGGTGTCTACACCTCGGGAGCACTGGTGAGCTCTATGCCTCAACCTTGACCCAACATTGCTAATTGTTTGACTGGCATAGTTTTCCCTCGGTTTCTTCTTTCTAGTCGATGCAGCTGCTTTCTCTCACAGTTCACGCAACGGCTCTGACGTCCATGTGAAATTCGTCGACTGGATTCCAGGGATCTGTTCGGCGCTAGGGATGTTGGTTATCAATTCGATTGAAAAGTCCAGACTCCATGCGGATAGCTTTAGTTA